>CABEGB010001304.1:116023-133018 GCA_901521435.1 Crematogaster levior
TCGTTTAGTATAGAGAGATCAAAAATTGAGAAAATATTTATTATCACTTTCAATTTTATTTATTAGGTTTATTTAAAAACTTAGAATTTTTTGAAGTTAAAGGACAATGTTATAAATTTTACTTAGTAAGTAAATTGAATATTTTATTAAATATCTACATTAGAACGAAAGATTAAGCGATAAATTCAATTAACATAAATTTTATTATTATATAAATTATTATACAAATAGTAAGTAAATGGAATATTTTATTAAATATTTACATTAAAACGAGAGATTAAGCGGTAAATTTAATTAAATTTTATTATTACATTAGCGTATTTGAAAATTTTTAATAAATGGTAAATTAACTCAATAAGAAACTCTAATTAACGAAACAGATCCCGTATTTTTGCGATGTACCATTTTTGAGATATTAAATTTCACCTCTAAAGGGTGGTTTTTGAAAATTTCTAATAAATAGTAAATTGACCCCATTAGAAACCTTAATTAACGGCACATGTCTCATATTTTTACAACCGTTTCTCAGATATTAAATTTTACCTCCAATTGCTGGTTTTTAAAAATTTTTATTGAGCAGTAAATTAACCCCATAAGAAATGTTAATTAACAACACAAGTACCGTATTTTTTCAATGTACTCAAGAGGTGGTTTTTGAAAATTTTTAATAAATGGTAAATACACCAGAGAGGGTGTGAGAGAGTGAGAGGGGGTGAAAGATGATGAAAAAGTGTGAGATAGAGCGAAAAAAATGAAAAAACAGTGGATGGGGAGGGGAGGAAGGGGGGCGTGGTGAGAAAGGGAAATGAGGGGTGGGGAGGGTGAGTGGAAGTTGGGGGAGGTGTGAGTGAAAGGTAAGAGAGAAGAGAAGTACATACATGACTGCGGACAGAGAACAATTTTTCATGAAAAACATCACTTTTTGACCGTTTGTATATCCAGAACGGCTTGACCGATTTTTTTTTTGCTTAACTTACTCGTGGCGATGCCACCTTTCAGAATATGCTACATGCATTTCAAAATTTTTTATATTTTAATAGTTCTGTACCCCCAAAAAGTCGACTTTAAGGGTGCGGGATAAGAGACTTGTAGCGTCTACTATGTTCAAATATAGGCCATGTTCAAAAATAGAAACTACAAGTAGACGCTACAAGTCTCTTATCCCGCACCCTTAAAGTCGACTTTTTGGGGTACAGAACTATTAAAATATAAAAAATTTTGAAATGCATGTAGCATATTCTGAAAGGTGGCATCGCCACGAGTAAGTTAAGCCAAAAAAAAAAAAAAATCGGTCAAGCCGTTCTGGATATACAAACGGTCAAAAAGTGATGTTTTTCATGAAAAATTCTTCTCTGTCCGCAGTCATATGTACTTCTCTTCTCTCTTACCTTTCACTCACACCTCCCCCAACTTCCACTCACCTTCCCCACCCCTCATTTCCCTTTCTCGCTACGCCCCTCTTCCTCCCCTTCCCTTCCCCTCTCATTTTTTCATTTCTTTCGCTCTATCTCACACTTTTTTATCATTTTTCATCCCCTCTCACTCTCTCACACCCTCTCTGGTATATTTATCATTTATTAAAAGTTTTCAAAAACCACCCCTTGGGGGTAAAATTTAATATCTTAAAAATGGTACATTGAAATAATATGGAACCTATGTCGTTAATTAAGGTTACTTATGGAGTTAATTTACCATTTATTAAAAATTTTCCAAAACCACCCCTTGAGGGTGAAATTTAATATCTCAAAAACGGTACATCGCAAAAATACAGGACCTGTGTCGTTAATTAACATTATGGGATTAATTTACTGTTCAACAAAAATTTTCAAAAACCACATATTGGGGGTAAAATTTAATATCTGGGAAACGGTGCATTGTAAAAATATGAGACATGTGCCGTTAATTAAGGTTTCTTATGGGGTCAATTTACCATTTATTAGAAATTTTCAAGAACCACTCCTTAGGGGTGAAATTTAATATTTCGGAAACGGTGCATTGCAAAAATACGGGACCTGTGTCGTTAATTAAGGTTTCTTATGGAGTAGATTTATAGTTATCTTTAAAGAAAAATACGCAATTGCATATTGCAAATAGCTTTTTTTAAACTTTGCGTTTTTTTTTGCACCAATTGATTCATATATCTGTACTCTAAAAAGTAGGTGATATCCCAAAAAAATCATAAATGAAAAGGTCAAGCCATGTTCAAAAATAGACCCTCAAGAATTTGAATTTTTACAAATTTAAATGATTATCTAATAATATATTACCATGAAAAGTAAGTGATATATTATATTAAATGATTATCTAATATTATAATATATCACCATGAAAAGTAACTGATATATTATACAAGGTGCCAGTTCAAAGTGAACATACATAAAGTTTATATTATCTAAATAAATTAATAAAATAAATAATATAATAAATTTAATAATATATTACCACGAAAAATAACTGATATGTTATTCAAGGTGCAAATTCAAAATGAACATACATACATAAGGTGTATATAAGTAAAATTGATTAAAATTTGACTCTAAGTGAAAGTACATAAGTGATATGTTATTCTTAGTGCACAAAATATAAAAGTCGTTTATTGAAGTTTGATTTGAAATTTATACAAGCCTGGACAATGAAAAATAGTTGCTTGTAATTCCAGAGTACTAATTTGTTAATGACTCGGAAAAAGAACATGGCGGCCTGCTCTCAAAAAACTTTCGATGGATGGAATAAATAATTAAAATGAAAGAGTTATGAAAATGGTTTAGATTAAAAATCTCCAACCTTTCTGTAGTAAAATTTCGAATTTTCGTATCAATTTCCGATTTTGAATTTGTTATATTTTCAGCGAGTAATTTATTGATCAAAAGTGTTGTATTGCTTGAAACGGGTAAATATTAAATAAACCCAAAATTCATAAGTAAAAAGTTCTCATGTCAAGTACAAAGAAGCTATACGCTTAAAAAGGTTAGTGATTATCTGACGTAACATACAACTATAAAAAATCAGATATTAATTATTCAAGATACAAGTGCGAAATAAATATCGTTAAAATATAGATACAAAATTTATCACAATTTGACTCTGAAAAGTAAGTGACATGCTTCTTAAAGTGCATGTATAAAATGTAACAGTGTTTTGATAATGATTAATTTAAATATTTGCATTATCTCTCTCTCTCTCTCTCTCTCTCTCTCTCTCCTCCTCGAGGAAGGTGGACGTGTGTCACATCGCTCCCTAAAATTCACCTATTTTTCGGTGGTTGGAGGGGGTTAATCAGAGCCAAAGTTGTCATAGTGGTTCTGATATAAACTATCTGCAGTTGTGTGTGTTATGTAGTCGGGATGTGCTAAATTTAAGTGAGGGAGAAGTGAACTTGTTATATGACTTTTCGGTGTTCGAAAGACAGGTGCCAACGTGATTGATTCGGCAAGCGCGGTTGCCATGCGAGTACTGTTGATTCAGCACAAATGCTCGTTGGTGGCCTATAAATCAGCGATATGGACAAAATGTATGCTGAATATCGATGTTCGGCATGTAAGAAGCCAATTAAAAGTCAAGTAGTGACATATAAGTCTTGTGTGAAACTGTTTTATCACCCAGGATGTGTTAGTAAACATAAGGTGTACGATAAGAATAAAGAAATAGTACCTTGTCCGGGTCCATATGAGAAATTCTTAATCGAGGAGGATAAGTCATTGGCAGTGGAGGGGAGAAGCAGGGAAAGGATAGGTTCCGCAGGATCAACAGAGCCGATGGAAAGTATAACGAGTATGGCAGGAACATCGAGCATCGATGGGAAGATAGAGTGGCTTGTAAAGACAGTGAAGGTAATAAAGGATGAAGCAGTTTGTAGGAAGGAAATTAAGTTGATAATTAGAGAAATTGTCCGAGAAGAAATGGGAAGTATTAAACAACAGCTGGAAGATCTGAGAGGAATGATACAACGAGGAGCAGGAGGATCAGCAGCAGTAGGATCTCAAAGGAGTTACAGTGATGTGATTAAGGAAAGAAAGAAGGAAAATGTAATAATTGTTAAACCAAAAATGCAACAAGAGAGTGGAACAACTAAACAGATGATTAAAGATAAGATTGACATCAAGAATATGGCATTGGGAATAACGAAATTGAAGAAGGGTAGTAAAGGAGCAGTAATTGTGGGATGTGAGACTGGTGAAGAGATGAAGAAATTGAAAGATACTGTGCAAGATAAACTGGAAGATAAGTTCAATATAGCGGAGAAAATGCAGATGAAACCCAAATTGAAAATCATTAATATTGGTGAGGAAGAAATAAAAATGGAAGACAAGGATTTAATAGATATAATTAAGAAACAGAATAAAATTGAGGTAACAAAGGATGTATTCTACTTTAAAATATTGAAAAGATTAGTAAGAAAGGGAGAAGATAGCCAGATGAGGGGAAGGAAAGAAGAGAATGGATCAATAATAATTGAGGTGGACGAAGAAACACATGAATCATTGCTGAGGAAAGAGAAATTAAATGTAGAATGGAGGAAATGTCTTGTGGTCAACTATGTTAGTGTTAAAAGATGCTTTAAATGGGGGTATTATCATCTAGCAAAAAATTGTACGAGAAATGAAACCTGTCATAAGTGTGCAGGAAGTCATAAGGAGAGTAATTGTACAGCAACTAAGAAGAAATGTGTAAATTGTATGTTTAAAAATAAAACATACAATTTGAAAATAGACGAGGACCATGATGCCCTTAGTGCAGATTGTCCGACATTCAAGAGGGCATTAAAGGAAGAAAAAAGAAGAGCTGGCTGGGAAGATAGTAAATAGCAATCAAGGAATAAGGAGGAGTTATTACTATATACAAATGCGCAAAGTTTGATAGCACACAAAGATGAGATACAACATCAGATTATGAAGATAGTGAATCCTGCAATCATAGCATTGTCAGAGACTAGGCTGAGTGAAGAAATTGAAGATAACGAAATAAACGTGCCAGGCTATACAATAATTAGATGTGATGCGGAAAATAGATATACAGGAGGAACTATTTTATATGTAAGAGACAATATTGTACAGGGTGACCAATGGGAATGTGTTGAAAGTAAACAGTTATATATCCCCTCCTCGATTTCGGTAACTGTTTTACCGACTAGGGTCCGCTACCTAAGACCCGTCAATTTCATTTGAACCGTCGTATAAACCGATTTGCGAGTTATAGGATGGACGCGCTAAGCATCGAAGAAAAAGTGTTTCTCATCGAGTGCTTCTATAGTAGAGGCAAAAACTATAGTCAGGCGTATCGTGGATTCCGTAGTAAATATGGATCTAAAAAAGTTTCAAGCGAAACAATACTCAGAAGGTATGTTTTTGATACTTTTTACCCACGCTCCCTCTCCCTGGAATCGCGTCATCATTCCAATGTTGGTTAGGTGAGATTTTATTTTTATTTGTCGATATTTTTTGGCAGGATTATTGATAATTTTGGTATGTATGGCACTTTGAACGATCGTAGACATGATTTACCTGGCCCATCTCGTACCGTTAAAGGTTGTCCTCAAAAGGTCTCCGCGTGGGCTGCAATTTCTGTAAAAGGGGTCTACCTGCAATTTTTTGAAGGAACTGTGACTAGTCAAAGTTATAAAGAATTATTGGAGACTAAATTCTTTCCCCATGCAAAGAAACGCGGATTAGTAAAGAACTTCCATTTTATGCAGGATGGCGCGACCCCACATCGTACACGCGAAGTCTTTGAATCGATACATGAAGTGTATGGCAACAGAGTAATTGGATTAGGATACCCGAAATTTGCTCATGGAGGTCTGGAATGGCCTCCTTATTCACCTGATTTGAACCCGTGTGATTTTTTTCTTTGGGGTTACCTCAAAGACAAATGTTACGCCGTACAACCTCAAAACACCGCAGAGCTGATAAATAGTATTAAAAAATGCACTCGCAGCATTCCTACATCTATGTTAGATAATGTATTTCAAAGTTTTTGCAAACGATTGCAGTTCTGTGCTAATTCTAATGGACAACACTTTGAAAACATATACCATTAATTCATATGCGCAAGCAAAATTTTTCTTTTTTTTTTATATTGTGTATTTCAATTGTTAAATTATTATATTTCTCTTTCATATATATGGTAATAAAATTGACAAGTTTTCTCTACAAAATGGCGTTTAATTCATTTTATTCGGCCTATTTGTTACGAAGTAATAACTATTTACTTTCAACACATTCCCATTGGTCACCCTGTATATGAAATAGTATTGGTGAAAAAAATAGTATCGAATTGTTGGTGTATTGCGATAGAGATAAAGGAGAAGTTGTATAAAGGTGTAATAATGGTATTATATCATTCACCGAGTGCATCGCATGGTGACTTTGTAAGGTTTCTAGAGGATATAGTTGAAGAGTTAGTAATACAAGGAGACTGTATGGTAATAGGAGACTTTAATATAGATTTTATGGTTAATTCGTTTTATATGAATAAGTTACAAACGATGATGGCAAGTTTAGGTATGAAACAGTATGTAAAAAAACCGACGAGAGTTACAGAAGATAGTCAAACAATGATAGATTTATGCTTTGCTAATAATAAGGTAAAAGTACAAGTAACCCACGAGCCTAAAATAACGGATCATGCGTGGCTAAGAATTACATTAAATGCGAATAAAGTTATAGATAAATATAGAGAATTTAGCGGCAGGAACTATAGTGAATTTAATGTAGATGAGTTTAATAGATTAATAGAAGACAGAATAGAACAAGGCCAAGGTTTAGAAGTTAGCGAGAGGGCAAAAAAATTTGTCGACAATATAGTAGATGCGCTGGATAGTACAGCACCTAAGAAAAAATTTAGAATTCCAAAAGCATGGGAAGGGAAAAAGTGGTTTTCAGATGATATAAGAGTAGCAGCAAATAAGAGAGATGAAGCATATAATAATGCTTTATTCGATGATACGCAACAACATTGGATGCAGTTTAAAAGTGAAAGGAATACAGTAGTCAAATTAAGGGGATGCTGGAAGCATTTTCTTTACCGACCGAAATGATACTTTCGTATTTCACGCGTAACTTTTTATTAGTTAAGTAAAATGACAAATGCTTCTCCACGATTAAAGTACACAAAGTAACAAATACGGGGCTGGTGATTTTATCTTAAAAATAAGAAAAAATTTTAAAAATTAGTTTTTTGTTATCGACTCCTAGCTGCAGGTCGTAAATATATTTGACCAATACACAAGTTTTACAGCTTGCACATATAAAATAAGACCAGCCCCGTAAAGAGAAAACATGAAAGAATGTAAATATACCTTTAAAATTTTTTTTAGAGGCTTAATAAAAAAGATGTGCGTGTAATACTGAAGAATTATTTGTGAAGAATTATTTGCAAGCGAAAGCGAGATCTAAAGATAATACAGAGCAGTAAATTAGTTCACAGACATCGTGATAGATGGAGCTGTTGCAATCTGCTTATTTGATAAAAATAATATTATCTTTGCCATTTCGTGTAGTGTAGTGTAGTGTTGTGTAGTGTAGTGTGTTTTGAGTGTAAAGTGGAAAAGTATTAGTGTTTTTTAGTATATAAAGAGAAATGGGGAAACCAGGGTGATGCGAAACCATACCCCAGTCGCCGTAAACTTTCTTTAAAGAAAGGATGTAGAAAAAGGTTAGTGATATCAATTTGTTATATATATATGTATATACATACAATTGCAGGGACATGTTATATATATATATACAGGGTGTCCCTAAATTCGCGCCCACGGAGTACAAGGCGTGATACTTTAGGCTAAAAGAAATAACTTTTTCCTTTAGCAAAATTGCGTGCGATAAGTAGTTTTTGAAGGAGAGCAGGTTGAAGTAAACCAATAGGCGTTCTAGTGTAAGTGGCGCTCAGGGCCGGCGCGCGCGCTTCGCTCACTTGTATCAAATTCTTGACTAGTATTTACAAGTAATGTTAAAACATTAATGCTTTGTTATAATTAGTTTACTATGAATTTATTTTTATCTTAGTTATGATTTTATTTTAATTATACATATAATTAGTTAGATTATACTTAAGACTCAAATAATAAGAATCAACTTGAATACTGAACCGTGATCTTTTTCCATATTGTATTCTTTAAAAAGTGAATAATTAACAAAATAAATATTGCTTTTATTTCTTACGTAATAAAAGATAAAAGAATGTTTGATTTCGTAGATCTATCTGAAAATAGAGACAAACGTAAATAGTAATGCATTATGTTATGTTATGTTATGTTATGTTATGTTTAGCATTAATGTTTTAACATTACTTGTAAATACTAGTCAAGAATTTGATACAAGTGAGCGAAGCGCGCGCGCCGGCCCTGAGCGCCACTTACACCAGAACGCCTATTGGTTTACTTCAACCTGCTCTCCTTCAAAAACTACTTATCGCACGCAATTTTGCTAAAGGAAAAAGTTATTTCTTTTAGCCTAAAGTATCACGCCTTGTACTCCGTGGGCGCGAATTTAGGGACACCCTGTATATATACAGGGTGATTCAAAATAACCATATGTCCTTAAAGAGACATATTCCTAAGCGTATTCTAAGACAACTTTTCCTTTGCCAAAAATTTTTCCGGAGCTTAGTTTTCAAAATACAAAGGAAAATAGGTAGCGTATCGTGAGTCGAGTACAAGAGACAAGCAGGGGCGGACCACTCACCGTTACGCGGGTGTTTACGCGAGGCGCCTGCTACAATCAGCTGACGATACATAAATATGCATACACACACACACACACACCACGCACACACGCAGCAGCTAGACGGACGGACAGACAGACACACACACACACACACACACACACCGCACGCAGCTGACAGACGGACGGACAGACAGACAGACACACGTACGTACGCATGTACATTTATTCATGCACTCAAGAATGCGTCAGAGAGAGAGAGAGAGAGAGAGAGAGGAGGGAGAGGAATGTATCGAAGAAGCTTCAACATGTTTACTTACGTATCATTTTGTCTAAACAATTGATTGCTTCCGCGATGAGACAAATTCGTATGGAGTGATTTTATCCTTTTTCTTATTGTTCACGTTTCGAAGCACACAACACATTCACATCTCTGTCACTCACTTCATCGATAAAACGAGGAAATATTTAATGATAACTATTCAGCGCGAAAATTACTTGAAAAAGAAAAACACGTTTTCGACGAACACACGACATACGACGTGTTTACTCGACGCGGCAAGCAGTCGACTGACTTGATAGGTTATCATCGTACGTTCACGTTTCACATTGGCTGCGTTCAGCAAACAGAACAGACCAGTGAGCGCTTAGTGATTCTTTAATATGATTGGTTCTTGCATTTAGATCTTCGTTGGATCTAAGTGCAGAAACCAATTAAATAAAAGAATCACTAAGCGCTCACTGATCTGCTCTGTTGCTGAACGCAGCCACTTTCAATTGGTTACGGGATTGTCGTGATAACAATAACCTATCAAGTCAGTCGACTGCTTGCCGCGTCGAGTAAACACGTCGTGTGTCGTGTGTTCGTCGAAAACGTGTTTTTCTTTTTCGAGTAATTTTCGCGCTGAATAGTTATCATTAAATATTTCCTCGTTTTATCGATGAAGTGAGTGACAGAGATGTGAATGTGTTGTGTGCTTCGAAACGTGAACAATAAGAAAAAGGATAAAATCACTCCATACGAATTTGTCTCATCGCGGAAGCAATCAATTGTTTAGACAAAATGATACGTAAGTAAACATGTTGAAGCTTCTTCGATACATTCCTCTCCCTCTCTCTCTCTCTCTCTCTCTCTCTCTGACGCATTCTTGAGTGCATGAATAAATGTACATGCGTACGTACGTGTGTCTGTCTGTCTGTCCGTCCGTCTGTCAGCTGCGTGCGTGTGTGTGTGTGTGTGTGTGTGTGTGTGTGTGTGTGTGTATGCATATTTATGTATCGTCAGCTGATTGTAGCAGGCGCCTCGCGTAAACACCCGCGTAACGGTGAGTGGTCCGCCCCTGCTTGTCTCTTGTACTCGACTCACGATACGCTACCTATTTTCCTTTGTATTTTGAAAACTAAGCTCCGGAAAAATTTTTGGCAAAGGAAAAGTTGTCTTAGAATACGCTTAGGAATATGTCTCTTTAAGGACATATGGTTATTTTGAATCACCCTGTATATACATACAATTGCAGGGACATGTTAAATTTTAAAAAATTTTGCGTTACAAATATACCATTATAATAAAAGTTTTAGTTTTGATTATATTTGATGCTAGATCGAGAACGAGGAAGGAGCAAGCGAGATGACCGATCAAACAGTTCCGGAGTCCCGCTCGCGAGCATCCCTTTATTTCCAATCTTACGTATCGTATTTCATCGCAGCATAAAAGATAAAATTTTCATATTTCGTATTTTATCGGTTTGAAAATAATTCTAATGACTTACTGAGATTTTTGCGATTAAAATGACACCAAACACGGTACAGATCGGATAATGTTTAATTAGATAAGTAATTAACATCTTGATTATAATGTAATTAAAAATTACCCGATCTATACCGTGTTTGGTGTCATTTTAATCGCAAAAATCTCATTAATCCATTACAAGTATTTTCGGTCCGATAAAATGCGAAATGTAAAAATTTTATTTTCTATAGTAAGAAGAAATATGATACGAAAGATTGGCGATTAAGATAAGCTCGCGTCGAGACTTCGGAACTCTCTTTGATGTTGGCCATCTCGCTTGCTTTTTACTCGTTCTCTCACGCATTCTTCTAGCTAGCCGAGCGCCGAGCGCGCACGTACACGGCTTTTTCCTGTGTGTGTGAGGTAGCGCGCACACGAGGAAAAGGCCGTGTACGTGTGCGCTGGGCTAGCTAGAAGAACGCAGACATATCTTCCGTCTCCTTCTCTTTCTCTCGCTACAGCTGACACGCTTGGCGATCGAGATTCGAGAAGTATATTTCTTACAATGAAATAATCAAACTTTCCACCTGGAATTTAGTTAAATTTCACATATGTTGTTACATACTGATACACCTGCTACTAATATAATATACAGTACAATATCTCGTGCTATTATTTTCCAAGAAATAAAAGTAAAGTTACGTACGTAATCTACCGATTCGATAAACCTATCTTTCAAACAATCACCGTGGTCGTGTTAGTAAGTCGAGCGGCTAGAATGCTGGAGATCTCGAGTTCGAGACATTTCTTTTTTCTATTTTTTTTAAATAATTTATCCAATATATTAAAATTAAACCTATATTAATCCTAAAACAATATAATATAAATATTACAGTTTTTATGATATTAATATAGGTTTAATATATTGTATAATAAATTATTTAAAGACACGTTTTTGAAAAAAGTAAATATATTAGTATATTAGTAGGAGGAATTAGTAGGAGTATGTAACAACATATGTGTGAAATTTAACTAAATTCCAGGTGGAAAGTTTGATTATCTCCTTGTAAGAAATGTACTTCTCGAATCTCGATCGCCAAGCGTGTCAGCTGTAGCGAGAGAAAGAGAAGGAGACGGAAGATATGTCTGCGTTCTTCTAGCTAGCCCAGCGCACACGTACACGGCCTTTTCCTCGTGTGCGCGCTACCTCACACACACACAGGAAAAAGCCGTGTACGTGCGCGCTCGGCGCTCGGCTAGCTAGAAGAATGCGTGAGAGAACGAGTAAAACGCAAGCGAGATGGGCAACATCAAAGAGAGTTCCGAAGTCTCGACGCGAGCTTATCTTAATCTCCAATCTTTCGTATCATATTTCTTCTTACTATAGAAAATAAAATTTTTACATTTCGCATTTTATCGGACCGAAAGTAATTGTAATGGATTAATGAGATTTTTGCGATTAAAATGACACCAAACACGGTATAGATTGGATAATTTTTAATTAGATAAGTAATTAACATCTTGATTATAATCTAATTAAAAATTACCCGATCTATACCGTGTTTGGTGTCATTTTAATCGCAAAAGTCTCATTAATCCATTACAATTATTTTTGGACTGATAAACTGCGAAATGTAAAAGTTTTATTTTCTATAGTAAAAAGAAATATGATACGAAAGATTGGAGATTAAAGCCGACGGCACACGGTACGATTTTTCGTAGTAGATCGCATACGAGTTAGCCACTACGCATGAGAGCGAGAGAAAGCGAGCGTCTTTCGCTCTCTCTCACTCTCGTGCTTAGTGGCTAACTCGTATGCGATCTACTACGAAAACTCGTACCGTGTGCCGTCGGCTTAAGATAGGCTCGCGTCGAGACTTCGAAACTCTCTTTGATGTTGGCCATCTCGCTTGCTCTTTATTCGTTCTCGCTCTCGCTTTCCTCACGCTCCAGCGTCGAGGATTTTAAAGAGCTCGCTTATCTATGAAAAGTAAACATGGAATAAAATAAAACCTTTTTTTTTTGTTCACGATGGGGAAACCTTTTATAGGTACCCCAGGGACCCTGGGGGATCCCTGGGGTTATGTGGGACTCTCCCAGGGGGAAAAGCAAGTCCCCCTGGGCCTACCCACTAAAACCCCACCGGGATGCCATTCCTTAGCCCATGGAGAGGGGTGGGTGGGCATCACCGTAGGTATTCATCCACCCATCCCTCGGGCTGGTCGTCTGGGACGACCTCTTCCTGGGGGGGAGAGGAAGGCGGAACTTCCTCTCCCCCTAATGTCTGTCCTAACGGGGAAGGCCCGACACCCCGAGACCTTCCCCCGCCCCTCCCGGATGTTGGTTGGGGGGGCCGTGGTGCCCCAGAGGCCCCAGCCTCTGGGACGACCACCCCACCGGGAGGGAGAGAGAATGTTTCTCCCTCCCGGCTAGCTTTACCTGGTAGGGGGGAGGGATCAGCGGGTCCCTCCCCCCCCGGGGGAACTCCCTGTTTTTACTTAGAGCGCTCAGCTTGAGCGCCCCCCGGGAGTTCCCCCCTCTCACCGCCGCACGCCTGATCGAGGTCGGACGTGCGGGCTAAACTAAAGGTGAGGAGGCCCCCTCATTATGCCAGGCAGTCCACGTGTGACTGACCGGCGCGAGGAGGCCCCCTCTCTGCAAAAGGTGCGATAAAACGCACGACCTCAGATGGAGGTGTTGGTGGGGTTCCCCCAAAACACTAGGGAACCCCCTCGATGTCACTGGCGCATGTGCGCCAAGCGGCGGGTGGGAATCCGCCTGACCCTCCTGTAGGTCGGGGGGGGGCGGATCCCCATCGCCGCTATCACCCTCGGAGGGGGAGGATGGAGGCACAACCTCCACCTCCCCTCTCCTAATGCGTTCCGCCATCTCCTTCTGTGACATCACTTTGCCACAGAAGGAGATAAACGCGTTCCACTTCTCCTCTCCCTCCAAGATTTTGGGGATGATACCTCGGAGGGAGAGGTCTGCAGTGCCGACCACATCGGTCATGGCTCGACGCTCCGTGTCCCAAGCGGGACAATCCCTCAACGTATGGAGCGCCGAGTCCCTGCCGGCCGTGCAGTGGTGGCACCGCGTCGTGCGCTCTTTCCCGATGCGACGCAGGTAGACCCCGAAGCACCCGTGGTCCGTCAGTACCTGCGTCGCGTGGAACGTTAGTCCGCGTCCGCGCCTATCTACCCACTCGGGTAGATAGGGCCGGATGGCGTCGATGGTCCATCTGCCCGCCGAGGCGCTCCACAGGGAGGCTTCCCACGCCTCCACTGCGCCCCGATATACTTCGGCGCACGCGTTGGCCGAAAAAACGATGGGGACGAGACCCACCAGGACCGTGGCTGCCGCGTATGACGTGGTACGATAGGCCCGAGCCGCGCGAATGGCCAGCCGCCGCTGCACACGCTGTAGGTCAGCTCTGATTTTGCAGCTGGCCGCCGCGGCCTCGGACTATACCGGTGCTCCGTATAGGAGCACCGATTGCACCACGTTGGCGTATAGCCTTCGTACGCGGCCCCCAGGACCACCGACGTTCGACAGGAGGCGGCCTAAACTGACCGCCATCCTGTCTGCTTTGGGGGTTACCTTTTCGAAATGTTTGGTGAACCCCCAAAGCCCATCCAAGGTGAGGCCCAAGTACTTTATAGTAGGCCCCACCTGGACGCGGACCTCCCCCACCCAAAGTTGGATGGGGGGAGGTTGCCCCTTCTCTTTGCTGTAAAAGAAAACTGCTTCAGTTTTCGCGGGGGCAACCTCCAAACCCATTCGGCTTATTGAGCGCACGACCGCGCGGACGGCGTCGTTTGCGCCGTCACGCGCTTCTTCCCAGGTGCTCCCCCGGGACAATACTAAGGTGTCGTCTGCGTAGCAAAGCAGACGACTGCCCCAGGGGAGCGCCGTGCGGAGCACCCTGTCATAAGCGAGGTTCCATAGCAGGGGCCCCAACACAGACCCCTGCGGAACCCCGCAATAGGCAGGCCTACAGGCTGCCAGCTCCAGCTTGTTGGTGAACTGGAGCTCCTGGTCGCGGAAATAATCCTGGACAATGTCCACTGAATATCTGGGGAAGCCATGGTACTGCATGGCTTCCCCAATGACCTCCCAGGGGAGGGAATTAAAGGCGTTGACGATGTCAAGTGACACCGCCAACGCCACGTCTCCCTCCCCGGTAATTTGGTCCGAGAGGGCCTTGAGTGACATAATTGCGTCAGTCGTAGACAGGCCCTCTCGGAAACCAAATTGGTCCCGACTAAGGTCGGGACCATTCCGCGACAGGTGCTCGACGAGTCGGCCGGCAATAATTCTCTCGAAGAATTTGCCGATCTCGTCGAGCAGGCATATCGGCCTGTAGGCCGAGGGTGCGTCCGCCGGTTTTCCCTCCTTGTGGAGAAGCACAAGCCTCGCTTGTTTCCACAAGGAGGGAAAGGTGCCCGTCCTGAGGCAGGTGTTGAAAAGACGCCTCAGGCGGGCACCCACTTCACCAAGTGCCAGGGCCCAGACTCGACCAGGAACCCCGTCCGGGCCGGGGGCCTTTCCTTTGGCCCCCAGTTTCCTTGCGGCCCGGACGAACTCCTGATCTGAGACCTCGAGCTCCGGAGACCAGGGGGGAGGCGGACCCTTCGGAGGGAGATCAACATCCCTCCAAGGGAAAAGAGCCTCCACCACCCGCTCCAGAAACTCGGGATCTATCGTCTGCGTCGTTGAGGGCGCCGCCGGACGTAGTCGGTTAAGTACCATCCGGTACGGTCGCCCCCAGGGGTCCCGGTCGAATTCTTCTATTAACTTTTCCCAGGCCCTGGCCTTGGCCGTGCTGATGGCTGCCCGCAGCGAATTCCGCGCGGCAAGGAATTCACTGCGCGCCATAGCACACTCTCCTCTGCCCGCCCCTCGCCGCCGGGCGCGGAGGAGATTGCGGCGCGCCAAATTGGCTTGGCGCCTCAGGTCCGCAATCTCCTCTGACCACCAGTAAGCAGCCCGACGGGGGACGGGCCTACAGCGGGGCATGGCCGCGTCACAAAGGCGCTCAGCCATGCCCCTTATGTCCTCGGCCTCCGCGTTGGCGTCCACCTGGTCGGAAAGATTCACCGACCAGGTTTCTGCCGCGGCGAAGGCCAACAGACGGTCCTGATCTAACTTTATCAGGGACCATCTCTTCGGGGGTGCGTTGCCCCCCGCACGGCGGCGGAGTAGCACTTCTCGGGGAGTGGCGACCACGTCCATTTGAATTTGGACGTGGTCTGACAGGGTATCCCTGCTGGCCACTCCCCAGTTACTAATCAATCGCGCCGCCCCCGGGGTAGCCCACGTTAAATCAACGATGGACTCCCCTTGGGGGTGGACGCAGGTGCTCTGGGTCCCTTGGTTGATCAAGATGAGGCCCAGCTCCGTCGCCCATCTAAGCAGGACCTCCCCCCTAGCATTGGTGAACCGGGAACCCCACGCCCGAGACCAGGCGTTGAAGTCCCCGGCCACCAAGACGGGATGGGGGAGGCATCGGCGTATGCCGTCCCCCAAGTCCCTTAGTAATGCTTTGTACTGGGGGAGAGTCCTGCTGGGGGGCGCGTACACCCCCGCCACGAACAGGGCACCCCACCTCGCTATAACATAGCCCCTCCCACTCACCAGAAGAGAGATGGGAGGGGAGCGAGGGGAGTGTCTTCTGATAATTGCGGCGGAGCCGTCCGCGTCCGCCAGCCAGTTGGGGTTATTCCCCGGGACACGGTACGGCTCCGCCACAACTCCGAGGCCTGCATCACGCTCCGCCAGGTCCTGAATAAATAAATCTTGTGCCTGGCGGGCGTGATTGAGGTTCGCCTGGAGGAGCCTGATGGAGGCGAACTTTATGCCTCCATCGGCTCCCCCCCGCCGGATCCCTCTGTGATGCCGTGCAACGGCCCTTCCACATCACGTGGCAGCATACCAAAACGACAACTAAAGAGCTCGTTGCCGGTAATAACCGGCTTACTCTTCTCCATCCTTATGTCCCCGGTTGCCACTGCCGGAGCAGCGTGAACCAGGGCCATGGTGGTAACGGAGGTGGCCGCCTGATCCACCTCCATACCCACTTCCTCACTCCCAGCACCAACTGGGGGAGCCCCCTCCCGCGGTCTTTGCGGGAGAGGTTCCGGGACCACCTCCATCCTCTCTGTTGCCTCCGTTGTAGCAGCGGCAGCAGATGCAAGGGCCGCGGGAGTGGCCGTATTTGCCGTACCCCGGCCCTTCTTCTTCTTGCCCTTGGGGGGCCGACATGCGTCGCCCCCCATTCTGTGCTGATCCGGCCTCCCCGCGGCCTTGCATACCGCGCAGGAGACCGGATTCGTACAGTTGCTTGCCCAGTGCCCGGCAACCCCGCAGTGATAACAGCAATCACTGCGATCCGGGTTGTCGGGACACTTGGCCCTAACGTGGCCCCCCTCCAGGCATCTAAAGCACTGGAGGGGGCGCTTAACTAGGATCTCGACCCTGGCCGAGACCCATATTAATTGGAGGCGGCCTGCCTTAACGATCCGATTGGCCGCCTCCACAGGGCACTTAACGATGGTCGTGCTCATGCCCCTCGGATTCGGTGAGGGACGAATCATCCCCACTTTAACA
>CABEGB010001305.1:0-60452 GCA_901521435.1 Crematogaster levior
CAGAAAAGTCCTGCACCATCTTTGCCAACTGCAACAATAAGCAAACATTTTACCTAAATTAGGGCGAACAAGAGCTGCTGGGTCGAAGTACAAGGAGGCAAGCGCCTGGATCGGAGCCATAGTACGGCCCAGTGTGTCAGCATCAATGCGCTGACGTGGCAAGATCTACAGCGGTGAGGTAAGTACGGGCAGCCAGTACGCCGATCGACCTTCCCCGCCCAGCGTCCGGGCTGTCCTGAGTCATCGCAGTGGATCCAGAGTTCCATCCAGCTGTGAATCAGCTGAACTCGGTGCACAAGCTAGGAGTGAAAAACATGTACACTTGTCCCATCTCTAACTCTTGTTGCACCAGTTCAAAGGCGCAGCTGAAAAGAACAGATCCCGTGTCAAGACCCAATTGCCGATATTATAACAAACCGCCGGATATTATATTGAAACAAGCCGCAAATAAAAAAATAATTTTGCATAAAATATGTTATTTCAATATGTGAGGTGTAACGATTACAACCTGTATCTGCTGCGTTCCGCTTGAAATAGTCTGGGTCTCCGGTTTGCTGGCAGGCTGACGAATTTTGAAAATAAAGATCCAAAAATAACAATAAGAATAATAGAATTCTAACAACACTTTTAATAGGTCTACAGTTCCTGATAAAAATTAAAGAGTTCTGCACTTGTATTTAAAAAAAACAAAATTAATCTAAAAAAATGCGTTAATTTTGCGAAGAAATTTTTTAGTATGACACCTTTCTCTTTAACAAAATGCGTTAAATTATCATTTTTATAAGAATTTCTGATAGTTCTATTTAAGTTCAGCACAAACATATGCAATTTTAAAACGATATTCCATGAATTAATAATTTTTATTAAATTTTTCATTAAAAATTGTTAATTGGTAAAATATTGATCTGAAATTGCATTTATGTGCTGAATTGCAAAATTATCGGCAACTCTTGCCAAAAATAATAACATTTAATGTATTTTAGTACTTACTTAGAGAAGAAGGTGTCGTATTATATTTGCGAAGTAAAATCGACATTCTTCAATTTCGATTTTTTTAATATAAAAAATGCGAAACTTTTTAATTTTTATCAAAAATTATAGAACTGTAAAAAGTGTTGTTGGAACTCTTAATATATTTTTTTTAATTCGTAGAAAGTCGTGTCAACTTTGCAAACACATTCCATTCAAACATATCTTTAAGAAATAAAATTATTGTGTGTGGTAAGAAAACGTTATCGTTTCCACCCCACCTTGAGGTAGATAGCTTGGCGGGTTTTTTTTATAGTGGTTTCCCCAGTAGGCCTAATCCACTCTCAAAATTTAATTCAATAATTGTTCGAAGTGCCTTCCTCGTGCTTGTAAGCAGAGGTCGGCTCTTCGAACAATTTGTCGCGTCGCACGGTGGGCCATATTGGGGGTTATGGTATTGAACGCTGCGATTATTGCTTCGCGTACTTCATCTTTGGTTCTATCGCGATAATGTTCAACCGAAGTTTTTATATAACCCCATACAAAATAATCCACGACGGGAATAATGTGCAGGAGCTCCATCATGCTGAAAAATCAGCGTTTCTCGCGCATGAAGAGGTACCTCTTCATGCGCGAGAAACGCTGATTTTTCAGCATGATGGAGCTCCTGCACATTATTCCCGTCGTGTACGGGAAATCTTAAACGCGCGGTTTCCAGATAAATGGATCGGGCGAGGTGGCCCAATTAATTGGCCAGCACGTTCGCCAGATTTAAATGTGCTGGATTATTTTGTGTTCAATTCAGCGTGTGCGTGTACTATCGGTCCGTATCTTCTCCCGCCGCGTTTGAATGGCGAAATATACGCGGATTTTATAAGCAACGAGTTGCCAGTGCTTCTCGCCGATGTGCTTCTCGCCGATATGCTTCTTCATATGCAGACACAGCTGATTTTCCAGCACGACGGAACTCCTGCACACTTCTGCCGACAGGTACGCGATTTTCTAGACGCGCATTATCCAGGTAGGTGTATGAGCCGTGGCGGTCCGATCACTTGGCCGGCACGATCACCAGACTTAAACATCTTAGATTTTTTGTGTGGGGGGCATATAAAAAATCTGGTAGAACACCGGCGTAGAGAAAACGATGTATGTGAAGCTATTGTTGCGGCCTTCGATACCATTACGCCAGAAATGGCGTATAACGCTACGCGCGATATTCGAAGGGCCGAACTCTGTCTACGAGAGAGAGGACGGCACTTTGAACAATTTTAAATAATGAGAGTGGATTAGGCCTACTGGGGATACCACTATAAAAAAAACGCACCATGCTATCTACCACAAGGTGGTGAGGAAATGATAGCGCCTGCTCATTTATTCGCCACGTGATAATTTCACGTCATAAAGTCACGGCGCTGTCATACGGCGCTCGTAACTCCGCCTCTCAAAATCAGTTGTTATACAGTTGTTACTCGTTGCTAAGAAGTAAGCCATTTTTCTTTTACATCGACACCCATCTTTCATATGACATCTCTATAGAATCCCGCCTACCGGTTTCCCGTGCACTTATTGGCTTGTACGTTATAATTAATTACGAAATAAATATTGCAAAAATTACAAAATAATACGTGACAATCCTTCTATTTTGACCTATTCTATCTGCACTCTTCGGCTTTTCCAAAATGTTTCAGACACCCTGTATATATATATATATATATATTTATTTTTCATTATTTTATTTTAATATTAAAAATATTATATTAAAAAATAGTGTAATATGATTTTCTAACTATAATTTCTCCCCTATAATGTTTTCGATTTTGAATACACCGAAAAGCAGCTGTTATAACGTTCTGTTTCCTACAATAGATTTAGGGGATGCTGTTGCCGCCCCTTAACAAGGTATATATGTAGGTACCTACTCCTCTTTTCCATTTGAAACGAGCTGAAGCCAAAACTCTAAGCACACACGTATTTTTTTTTTTTTTTTTTTTTTTTTTTAATATAATAGCTTCGTAATATACTCGTAGATGTGGCAAAGACGTCATAATGGAGAAACATTGGAGATATCTTTAATCATTAATTTCAGTGAGAAATTTGAGTCGATCGATACCGTTTCGATGGGATGCAGCTCTTTAATGAGAAAATTGCGTCATCCAGTACAATGCGGAAACATGAACAAGCATATTGATTTCACGTTGGTAGACGATAATAATGACAAACTTTTTAAACGTAAATTTGTCATTT
Organism: Crematogaster levior; assembly: GCA_901521435.1. NCBI lineage: Eukaryota > Metazoa > Arthropoda > Insecta > Hymenoptera > Formicidae > Crematogaster > Crematogaster levior. The sequence continues at coordinate 3,214 of CABEGB010001305.1, forward strand.
TGTCATTCTGCGCAATATTTCCATCCATAAAGAAAAGAACAGAACATATAGAAAAAGAGTAAAAAACACCTTTCTATATAATTTAAATTCAAGTTATCAATTAAACACCAATTAAGAATTGAAGATCAGATATTTGCAATTAATCTGTTCTCACGTGTAGATATAATAATAATCTAGTTACTAAAAATAGCGAAGAGATTACCTTGTATATCTTACATTTTACATAACGTTCCCACACTTATCAAATTGAACAAAAGTTTATTGATTTGTAAATTTTGTAATAGAAATCTCAGGACAGGATAGAAGCAAGGGTATATAGCTCCGTGTGAACGTGGGGTGATCCCTAGTCCCAAGAGACTTTGCGTTCCGTTTCACGCATGATCTATAGTATACGTAACGTGTACTATAGATAAATGTGCGCATATGTGTGAAACGGAACGCACCCTATTTGTAGTACTGACAGTACTTACAGTGCATAACGGAACGGACCCTCATTGATGTATACAACAGTGCGTCATCGGCGCCGTTATATGGCGCAGTTCAATCAAGCCTGGTATTGATATTGATATTTCTGATGATTGGCTTTGCACGCTATTGTTCAGGATTCCAATATTTTGGTATGCGGTAAGAGCGAGTTCCGGTGAATAGACCTATCGGGATCACGAAATCACGAAAACTTTTTTCCTTCCAATTACAACGGAGCTACGTGCGTGTCATTGACGCGATTCTAACCATTTCTAAAGCAGGTTCATGATGCGAATACGTCTACAATTGCGAATATGGCTTGATTACAACGCGTGTCGAATGCGTTTAGAGATTGCGGATGGAACGATAATCTCTCTGAATAGTGACGGAAATATTGATTAGAATCGGCATATAACAATACTGAGTGTAAACCGAGAATTCTCGACGAAAATGGAGAACACCCCGTAAACTGATATTACGTAAACGAGTCGATCAAAGTCGACCGGAGAAATGGCAGAGAACATTCTATCTCGTTTCGATATATCGCTCAGGATCGAGTCAATGCCGAGAATCATTCGATGGATAACTTTCTACCTCCTTGTTCTCTCGACTCGAAAAGATCAGATTGATATTCTATTCTATAGTAGATTGATACGGATGGGGAATCGGGAAGTTGACCTATCGAATCGAAGAATGAAAAATTCTGGAAAAAGTCATTCATATTCTTTCAGAACGTCGGGTCTCAGTGAAGGTCACTTCGCCGACGGATGCGAACGCTTGTTTGATCTGGGGTTGTATTTAAAACAGTCAGACACTTAAGCGGATGATGGGTCTGTTCTTTTCAGCTGCATTGCTGAACTAGTGCAATAAGTTAGAATGAGACATATATATATATTTTTTCACTCTAACTTATTGCACTAGTTCAGCAGTGCAGCTGAAAAGAACAGACCCATAGTGTAATGCTATGCTTTCGTTAAACCTCGAACGTCTCTCTCGTGATTTTAAAATGAAAAATGTGGACGCACCGCCTGTTTTTTTCTCGCTTGACTAACGTTTGATCGATCGGCATCCAGCCGGGTGTTCAGTGAGAAGCGATGCTTTTCGCCGTTTCATCGCTATACAATTAATGAATAACATTTATAATTTGCAATGTGAAAATAAAAATGTTTTATTTGTATCAATTTTTTATCTTAATATTTTATGATAAGATAAAATAATTAATAAAATAAAATAATTTATGCAAAAATATTAATATGTATACACGCATATGAATATTGTTATTAATAATATTGACGTAGAGAACAAATGAGCCGTGCATACTTTATAATATTTTTATGATAAAAATGTTAGATATAAAAATTAAATTTTATTTTGTAATAAAATGTAGTAAAAGAAATATTACCATAAATATGTGCTTCTGTAATATGTGAGGAAACTAAAATATGTGAGAAAACTAAAATTTTATAATTTTAATAATCGTTTATTGTTATTGAGAAACTAATAAAAAAGTTAAGGAAATTACAGAGTGGAAAAAATTAAAAATAATATTTCACGTGCAAAATTGTGAATGATTATACTGCAAGAACAAAATTAAATCATCTTTGAAAAGTTGACTAGTTATAATGATAATCGATAAATAAATAACGCCATTTTCGGTAAGGCTGGACCTTTGTGCTAAATAATATTATTATTATTAAAATAAAATTACTTGTCTCTTACATATCTGTGCCATTCTCTCTCTCTCTCTCCCTCTCTCTCTCGTATTAATATAATTATTAGTAAAATATCAAATAACAAAATGAACGTTACTATTCAACATGTCTATAAAGTAACAGAGCGAAAGTCCTTTAACCTTTAGAGGGCTACTACAGCAAAAAAACTCTCGATTATATAAGGATTCAACATATAAATGAATTTTACATAAAAAAAACCAAATTTCAACTGAAAAATGCCAGCCCTCTAAAGCTACCAATATTGTACAGAATAGACCTTTCACAGTTGTATTATATAGAATGTATATTTTGATGCATTCAATACGCTTGGAAAATAGAATATTTATGTTGTAATCTGATTTGTCACATTTCAAAAGTCCGATTTTTTTAATTGAAACGTTTGCGAAACGTCGGCATAACGCTATGAATTTACGCGACATCCATCCGGAAACCATATCCTTTGACAATATCAACAATGCCAAAAGTAATTAAATTATACAATATTCAAAATTAAAATGCTAAAGTTTTGCTCATACAATCAAATCAATTGTTCAATCAATGCGGCATATCAATCGCGATCTATCAGTGTTGTCTAGTGAGATTGTAACTAAAGCCAGAATACTCTCCCTGTCTGAAATCTAATTTAAAGCATGAGGCAAAAAATAAGATTTGTAAAAATTATTAGATATAAAGTCTGCTCGGTGATGAGAAATATTGATATTTATTTATTCTGTATTTTTCATTTTACATATAGATCACTATTTATTTATTAAGAGCTTTCAAAATATTACCCAGGAAAATACCGCAAAAGATTTAATAATCTTAGTTTCGCAAGTATTTGTATAATTTAATTATAACATTATTAACGCGCCCGCGTGAAACCTATATATAATATATAATAATAAGTTAAAACGCGGAACGCAAGATAATAAATTAAAGTGTTAAAAAGATAATAACAAACTGTAACTGTAACTGTAACTGTAACAACTGACAGGTAAATACGTGTGAAATTCAATTGAGAATTTATCAATTATTTTTAATATAATAATAAAAACATAAAATGTGAAGAACGGCGTCATCGTATTGATTTTATACATTTAACACACACATGGTAGTATCTCGTGTCAAACACATGTACCATCGACACGCAGTAAATCCGTGGCTCGCATTCTATATGTTATATAATTTTAAAGAATTGTATAAAAAATTTTATAATTGTATAATTTAAATTTTGAAGAATTTATATTAAGATTAATTTAATTCTTAAAAATTGTAAAAAATAATTATGAAATATTTCTTTATCTGATTTATAAAGAAAGTTTAGTTTGAAAACATTTATTTTATCATGACATTTAATTCTTTTATTATGTCTATTAAATACTTGACGTTGTTAGATTTCTAAGCATATGCGTGCGTGAAGTTTGTGTGAATAAAGAACAAATTTGATTTAAAATAATTAACTTGTACATGGAAATACAATGCTTCCATTCTCTAAAATACGAGACATTCGCATACATCTTTATTTAACAGTACAATTTTTTATAATCAGTAAGTAAATAACGTGTCATTTTACGTTCAAGATCTTTAGCCCTGTAAGAAGATTTCCTGTAAGAAGATATCCCTTATAAGATTTTCGCTTCATAAGCTCTGTAGTTCTGTAGCTCTTTCTTTTTTTTCGCTCGTTACTTTTTCTCTCTTGCTACACAGCTTATAGAAATACAGCTTTACAGAGCATTTTTACAAAATACATCCCTTAATATTTAATAATATTATTTGTGTGTCAGTTTAGATACATCTCACGGTTTAGCGGACTAACGCGTTGTTACTTTCAAACAAGATCTCGTACCAAACCTAAAAATGTACGAACACATAATAAGGCTGTGCGAATCCAACTTTCGACAAAATTTTTAAAACATTTTTCTAGATGAAAAGAACAGTTATTATCTAATTATTTATAAAATTTCAAAGAGATTGATCGTTAAAAACTCGAAATAATTGTCATCAAAGTTCGCGAGTTTCATACGTATCACCTATCTCAAAAGTATGTCTGCGCCAGTCTTTTAGCGGTAATAAAAAAACACTTTGATAGATTTTTATGAAACTACCACCAAGTAGAGGACTTTTACTCGGATGATGAAGAAAGAATGAAAGTGCTAAACTACTTTGTATATAAAATATGTAAGAAATTTCGTAACGCAACAAGATTTATTTAGCTCATACACTTCTTACGATTGAAACGGTAATGGCGATTCAGGCCGCATATTATTATCATCATCGCGTCGCAACGCCTCTCTTCTTTTAAAATAAATGTACATCAAACTCGCGACAGTTTTGAAATAAAACTAAAACTCTTACAAATATAACACTTGAAAGTCTCAGAGCAAATGCGCAACGTTGCACAATCGTTCCCTGCGATACTCTTTTATGAGCGTGTTTGAATACATAACACTTATATTATTATTTTATTTTTATTTATTTTATTTAATTCGTGCCTTACAGCTTTTATTTATTTTATTGAATCCGTGCCTTACGGCTTTGGATGGCTTCCGGTACATAGAATCTTATAATAACTTAAAATTCGCTAACACACATGCTACGTACATTCCAAATATAAACATTAAAATCTCAAAACGCTTCAGAATTAAATTTAAAATTTTAAAACTTGCAAACTTCAAATAAAATATAGTGACGCCAACCAACATAATATAATACTGTAATATAAACTAACAATAAGATATATCATAAATCATAACTCATAACTCATCAACTATTATATTATTATCCAATGTATCTTCTACTACTACTTCCTTCTTCTGTATCTACTACTATCCATCTGTATTGTTTCTCTGATCTCTAGAATTCCTCTTTCTCTTTACAACACTTGTATGCGTATTCAGCGTTCTAAGTATATCTCAATCAAAAAAAGTTTGACGTATATAATCTGGTCTAATTTTTGGTGGTACTATAATACAACTACCTTAAATTAATTATTTAATATTTTTAATACTATAACATTTAATACGTAACTTTTAGAATCTCTATTTCCTTCACGCGGCGAGGATATGTTGCGAAAAATATTATCTTTTTCAGGAAAAGAAATACATGTCAACTCATTTTAAATAAAAAGAAAAATTTATTCTTATTAATAAGGACTCTCGATATTGAAATTAAAAAGGTACAGATAATGAGTAATAATTGAGAGATAGCACGGTTATTGGTGCGTGAATTATTAGAATTATTAGAATAACAATGTTTAATTATAATTAACGATACATAATAATACAACGTATTCGAACATAAGTGTAAGTTTGTTATCGAATGAAGACTTATAAAGTGTTACATTTTTCATGTTTTCTTTGCAATATAATTAATTGCTATATACATGTTTATCGTAACGAATAGCATAAAAAATTATAAAGTATAATTTGTTAAAAATTATAAGTTATAAAGCATAAAGCATTGAAGTTTTAATAGGCAACGCAATCGCCAGATGTAAATTCATTGTATGTTAAAAACTTTTTCCGTGCAAGGAAAAACAAGAAAATCATGAAATGTTTGTTCGTTGAGAAACTTTTAGATTTAACTGTGACTTTTCTGCAATTTATCTGTTACTAGTATGAGAAAAATTCTATATCAAAATTCTATATCTCACATAAAAACATATATAAAGATTAATTAATGTAACTTTTATTAATTATTTTATTAATTATTAATTAATATGTACAATAAAAGTAATATAAATTTTTTTTGGTTCTTGTTTTTTGGTCTTTTTGATAAAGATAAACTCTGATGTAATTTTCTAATTATTCGTAAACTGTGATAACACACACACACACACACACACATATGTAAATTTCTTGCACGGAAAAAGTTTTTAACATACAATGAATTTACACCTGGCGATCGCGTCCTATTAAAACTTCAATACTTTATGCTTTAATATAACTTATAATTTTTACCAAGTTATACTTTATAATTTTTTATGCTATTCGTTACGATGAACATGCGTATAGCATTTAATTATATCGCAAAGAAAACATGAAAAATGTAACACTTTATAATTCTTCATTCGATAACAAACTTACACTTATATTCGAATAAATACGTTGTATTATTATGTATTAAAATTATAATTAAACATTGTTATTCTAATAATTCTAATAATTCACGCACCAATAACCGTGTTATCTCTCAATTATTAACTCATTATCTGTACCTTTTTAATTTCAATATCGAGAGTCCTTATTAATAAGAATAAATTTTTCTTTTTATTTAAAATGAGTTGACATGTATTTCTTTTCCTGAAAAAGATAATATTTTTCGCAACATATCCTCGCCGCGTGAAGGAAATAGAGATTTTAAAAGTTACGTATTAAATTTTATAGTATTAAAAATATTAAATTATTAATTTAAGGTGGTTGAATTATAGCCGCTCGAGCCCAATATATCATGTATCTCGCCAGTCTGGGATTTCCAGATCGCTCTGTGCACACGTACAGTACACGGCCTCTTCATCGTGTGCGTTACCCTCACTCATCTGTGGCTGTTCTGTTAGAGAGCGATTTGGAATCCCTGCCGGCACGTGCCGAGAGCAACCGACGGCCCTCGCCGCTCGCATCAAGCTCGATAACTTTACGAGATTACACTACTAGAGACGAGAGAATATTCAATCGAAAATATTCGATCGAATATGACAATATATGGAGACTTTGTCGTTTTGGAATTTAAATAAATCATGGAAAATCTATCGTAATCGCAATTGTGTATTAACGAAAGGAGAAAGTTTTCTCAAAGTTCTCTATCGTATTATTATGAAAGAAAACTTTTGTAAAAAAATTATTTTGTAACATTGATCTTTAAACATTATCACCATAGAAGGCACATCGTAATCGCATTTTATTGATTCTTTGTAATCACATCTATTGTGAAGTTTAACAAGTAACTAGAGAAGAGATGTGAATGCCATTTACGAGCTGGATCTTGATAGCTTAATAATATATTGTCACAACTCTGACAACAATCACTGTGAACGAAATTTCACTCTTTATGACCGTGTTTTAATATACCAAGAGAAATTGACAGAAAATAGTGAAAATGCTTGTTCCATGTGATTATATCTAGAGATTGATATCATTTATCAATGTTATATCAGACACGGTTAATAGCAAAGACGGGGGGAGGGGGGATTTCTTCCATAATTATACGATAGAAAACTTTGAATTTCTCTTATCCCGTTAATACACCATTGTGATTATGATTACAGGTTTTCAATGATTTATTTATGATAGGCTTCAACAAAACGATAGAGCACGATACATATGTAAGTCTTCATATGTCTATCCATCGTTTAAATAACAATCTCCTAACAGGGAAAAATATCATTTCTTTCTGATTACACTGAAACTATGAATTATGATAGAAAACAAATAGAGATTCTTTGTAGGTCTCTATCGCTTTTTCTCTTTCGACTTTTTGTTATCACACAGAAACTTATTATATCATAGAAACTTATTATACAGTTCAATTTTTGCTCTTAAGGGGATTAAAAGCGGGATTAAAATTCTTATTCTTTTCACAATAAGTTTGGTTTACAAATTTTCTTATAAAGTTGGACTTAAACGACGCGTAGCTCAGCCATTCTTATTCTTTTCAATAAATTTACTTTACAGATTCTCTCTTTTTTTAAATTGTTGATAGACTTGCCGAGCCATGCGGCGTTTAAGTCCAGCTTAAGTGATGACAAGAAAACGCTGGGTCACCATGTATGAGAGAAAACATTTTTCGTAATTAATTTCACGCAAATGTAATGTTTCATATATGACTACTGAAATGTTAATTGTTACCAACGAATTAATTAATTTTTTAAAGTGGAATAAATCGAACAAATCACACGCAGATATTCACTGTGCGAGCGAAATTTTACCCTCGATTTTCTCCCATTCTCCCACTTGCTGTTTTTTACATGGATACCTACATGGTATCCCATGGAAACGGTGAGGGAAGTATTGATTGATACGAAATGAAACTGGAAATCAAACATAATACATATGATACAATGATGATATAGGATCTGTTTGAAAAATATTAATCCCTTCTAAGAGATTCACATTTGCAAATATTTTTATTCTATCAAAAAAGATGACTTTCTTTTGAAAATTGAAGTCACCACATTTAATCGAGAGGGTAAACAGGCCAAATCTGTGAGCTAACGACTGTAGCTAACGACTTTATTCTAAATAATTAGACATAAGTGAACGTTTCGACTTCATGGAGTCTTCATCAGCATGCGAAAAAAGTATGATACGTTTAACTTAACTGAACATAATTCACACGTTCCTGTCGTTGTATTAAATGTACTTTTGATGTAGTTATTTTTAATTTTATATTTTTAACGTCTTCTAATTGTTAGTTCGTTCATTACACATTTGACCTCATTTGACCATTTACACTCTAGATTTGTTTCATATTTTCTAACATTTAATCGAGCTAATAATATCACAAATGTAACTAACAAGAGAATACATGAACGTGGACACGAGTACGTGCGGGACGACAAACGCGCGAATAAACTCCGGATGTAATGACACATTTTAAAATATTTTAAATATTGAAAATCAAGTTATAAGAATCAAATTATAAGAGAACGTTTATTTTATTTAAACATCAATAGTAAGTTGTAAAAAGATCATTTGTTGATGTTTCTAAGAAATAAAATATAGTTGTATGTGTAATGTTACATAAATTTAAAAATACATAAATTACACATTTTGTTACAATCTCAAACAATAACTACACATTAAGGAATAGTTTACATAATAATTATGTCATTCAAGAATTGCGTTTTTCAGAATTTTAAAATTACAAAATTTATACATTTAGACTTTCATTGTACGAATCTTTTGGCAAAGTCTTACCAAAAGTACTAAAATTTAATTCAAATTTAGTATTAATAGTATTTTTATATTATTTTTTGTTTTCAATTTAATATTATTAATAGTATTTTTATATTACATTTTTGAAAACTTATAATTGTCATTTCAGGTAAATCGCTGAATAAATTATTTAGGGGAACTTCCAGCTTGTCATATTAGACATCCTTTTTCTGAAATGATGGTTGTAGTGTCGTGGGGGTTCTGAATAGTTACATACTCAGCTAGTTTACCAACAGTCCAAGATACGTATATTAAAATAAGTAATAAGCATACTGCTCGACTGCTACCGGGTAACTAACGTCTTGTCCCACGCATAGAGGTGCGTTATTTCAAGAACATACGAATTCCATATGTAAATCAGGAGCGTACTACCGTGAATACATAATAACGGTATTACAAATGTTTTATCAATAATAAAAAAATGTTCCAATAGATCATCTTGAAGATGAACTAGAATCTAATGGAATCGCAATTTGCAATGGATTCTCTAGCAATAAATCAAAACAATATTAAGGACTATCAATTGAATTATTTACGTCGCAAGTTGTCACGCAAGTTTCCGCGCGCACTCTGTTGTATTATGTCAATGAGAAAAGTTGCCTACAGGAAACGGTCTCAGAGAGTGATATACACATAATATGGACAATTCGATTTGAAGCTTCCCTTTAAAAAATGATTAGCAAGCAATGGGATTTAACGAATAATGTAGTGGAATCCTTGTTCCTAACAATATTTCAAGAACCATTAATATTCGGATTACAATGTATCATCCAATTTGTAATACCTTCCTTTCAAAATCATTAAAATGACAACTTTTTCAAATGATTTATTGCTTGATTACTTTATTTTGGCACATTTTCACATAAAGTATAAAATTTCATAAACAATTCATTTTTAGTATATATACCTCAACAATTTTATGCATAGAATAATGAGACGAATTTGTATTGAGAAAACACAGATGCTTTTTAAAAATGATACGTTATTACAAATTACAAATTGCACACATTTTTTTCCTTTCTCTCTTTCCTAAATGAGGTAATGTACTTTATGCAGAATGAAAAAAAATCGCTTGCGATTATATTAGTCATCCTGTACCAGGTGTGCTGCATACAAAAAGAACTCCAATAAAGGAGATGTGTCCACGGTTCCTGAAGATCCCTTCTTCTATTGTGGAATTAAGGGGTTCTAAGCCCTTTGAAAATCTGGCTGAAATTATTGGGGATACAGGCTCCCTTGAAAATTTTCCTGTCTCTCTTATAAAAGAATTAATCAACCGCATTACAAATTTTGAATACTATAGGGTTAGGTCAAACTATCGATCCGAAGAAGGAAAGAGCGTCCAGGTGCGATCATTAGGGGTAGACACACTTGCAATGTAACATTAACCCTAATAACATATCATTGTTACAAAGTGAATGAGATATAGTATCTTGCATCAAAAGCATGTTTCGTTATTTACTGGATTTAATTGTATGACGCACATAATATGTAAGTTTTCTATTTATTGAATTTTTACATTTATTTTTGTGGTCATTTACTGATATTTGTGATTCAAACAGCTGCAAGATTGATATGCTTTAAACGCAATGTCAACAAGTCCGATATTAGCGTGCGTCCATTCCACATTATCATATGTAACATTCTTTACTTTACTTAAACCTCAGGCCAAAACGTTGTGAATAATATTGTTGCGCTCACACGCGACACCGCGGCTCACTGCACTCTCTCTCACACTCGCGACACGCTCGCAGAAAGAACAATTCGAGGATTGCAGAAAAGAACGGTTTATTATCAAGCAAACGCTACAAAAGTCCTTCCAGGCTTGACAGTTCAAACCAAACAACGCGCCTGGCAACGCGTAAACAAGCGTCGCCAGGGAACAGGAAGCATCTTTCGGTGCGTAACTTCCCTGCGCACCAGGTGGCCGGACGCGGGCGCAACAATATTAATAAACTGACCAGACGGGTCAAAGAAATATAATTAATATATTATTCAGAATGGTCAATTTCTTGGAGAAAAAAACCGAATTTCTAAGGGAAATACATCGAATTACAGTGACAGATGAGAGGAAGTCTCGGTAAGTCTGAACAAGAGGAATCAAAATCTTGAGTGCAAACTGTGCGGAAAGAAGGTCAGGAGCGGCACTGAGCACAGCCATCATCTTCGTCAGTATCGACCGAAAACACAAGACTCTTTCAAGCAAATCTAAATAAATGAGAGGACACTTTTTATTATTAATCGCCGTGATTTTTAAAGACTCATTTTCTATAATTATACATTTATTTAGATTTGCTTGAAAGAGTCTTGTGTATCAAAAGTAAAATCCATCTCTCTGATTTGACTTTAATCAGTAATTTTTGAATTTATTGAAATAATTGGCTAGTCCCAGAAATTGCCATAATTGATGTACGCTCTTAGGTACAGGAAAACATTTATTGTCTCGGTGTGCCGATCATTCATAGTTATCTGATTTTGTGAAATTATGTACTCAAGATATTCAATTTTCTCCTTCAGAAAGTTGCATTTACTATAATTCAATTCAAATCCATATTTTTTGAGTTAGATAAAATTTTCCTTTATAAATATATTCCTGAAAAAATTATCCTCGTTTTTGGAACACTTTACTGGTTTATACAATACCAAAATGCTTTGTTTATGTAATATGGCGATCAATGATAACGTCAGAAAGGAGATTATTGTTATTCAACAGATGCTTGTATCAAAAGTAAAATGCACTTCTTTACCTAACAACTTATTTGATACAAATTGTATGTTAATGCTTTCTAATAAGATTGAAAGATAGTCGTTTTCTTATCTGGTATTGCGTAAACAGAACAGAATCTCATCAGTAAACAGAACTATACACGGATGTAAGCTCACAAGGACGTGATATACAGAAATAGGTATTGTAAGATATTTTATTTAAATATATATATATATACACGAGACAACACAGTTCTTGAGTCAAGCATATGTGTGTATGTAACTATCGAAGATATTGTCCGTTTATGTGTCCTTCTGTATTTATTATTCTATGTATCCTTATTACATCTGCTAATAATTACGGGTTACGGAGTTGTCCTCGTGCGTTGAGAGAGGAAGGATAGTGTCGCACGCTGTAGAGATCGATTGAATTCTGTTTATCCGAAAACCAATTTATTTCTTTGTAAAAATATATTAAATAAATTCTACATTAATCTGTGGTCGAAGCGTAGTGTGGATTAAACATCAATAAATTTGACCAGACGAGTCGAAGAAAATTTGAATTTATTTATTCTTAGTCACTGGCAAAGTTAAGGATTCTAAGTTTTTAAAATTCTACATTTACACTACTAATATTTTTACGACCTAGATTTCACGCTAAATTTTATAGATTACAATGCGCTAGTTGTTTAATTAACCGTGCTACACACGGGACGGCAGTGATGGCCGTTGATCGATCACCGCAAGCGGAGTTTCCAAGTTAATGTAAAATAGAACATATATATATTTCGAATGAAAGGAGACTAGTTGACATCAAACTGGCATATGATTGGTGAGCTGCGAGCCGACTTGGTTTTGTCAGATTTTAAACCGCAGTGATTCACTAACTTTTTGAAATCTAGATTCGATTTCCATTTTTAGAAGATTAATAAAATATCATATCGACTTGTGAGATGAAGAAATTATTGCGAAAAATATTATCTCAGCCAAGATTTGAACCTGGAACTCCCCCATTGCAATAATAATCCTATTAATAATAATCCTATTAATATATAAATATTATCACATGCCTCGGTGGTCGAATTGGTATGACACCCGCACGGAATGGGGGAGTTCCAGGTTCGAATCCTGGCTGAGGTAATATTTTTCGCAATAATTTCTTCATCTCACAAGTCGATATGATATTTTATTAATCTTCTAAAAATGGAAATCGAATCTAGATTTCAAAAAGTTGGTGAATCACTGCGGTTTAAAGTCTGACAAAACCAAGTCGGCTCGCAGCTCACCAATCATATGCCAGTTTGATGTCAACTAGTCTCCTTTCATTCGAGTTTTAATTTCTACTGGCAAAGAAAATGATCATTCGTAAAGATATATATTTGTTATTCGAGCAAATTCATTGGTCTTGATGATTTAGTGTGTAACACATCCTGAAACTCCTTTTGGTAAAATTCCTGACATTATTTCTGGTGATCCCTACGTGGCAAAGTAAACGGGTCAGGCCAAAAAGACTTGAAACTTTCAACTTGCAAATTCTTCTTTCCAAATTCGAAGGTGAATCGCAAATCGAATTACACTCGAAACAGCTGTTTTGAATGTGAACAACCTGTTCGCATAAATCATTTTGGGTTGTTACAGAAGTCGTCGGACGATTATAAATTCGTGTTCGCTATTATCAATGCATTAACTCATACGTGGTTCTTTCTGAAAAAACTGCAAATTCTAAAGTACAAAAGGACCCCGCACAACTCTTATGGAAATTGGATTTTGATGGAATTGGCTGAATTTTTGATATGTTGTGCATTTTGTCATCCCGATGAAAAGTCTCCACGAGCACAACCCCCAATAATTAACCGTTTGCCCTCTATAAGCTACTCTTTGTCAAAGTGTCTAATATCACAATATCTTATTTTCACCGAGTAAGAGGCATGTCTACTTCATTATTTACATTTTTTAATTGTTTTACGTACATTTGTAAACAAAAAGCTATAAAAATGATATTGATGTTAGATCGATGACCTAATCGTAGATTTCTTAATATAGAGGTTACACGAAATATGAAAATAACATCAAATATCCGCCAACCATATTACTCGATGATATACTTGATATATTAATATTCATTCCCAAAATGACACAGAGAATTTAACGACTATTTACGACGGACTTCTAAATATTTTATGAATTCTTGACATGTTTCTTCACTTATTTATTGCCGACATTTTAGATCATTGACCCGATTTTTATACTTATATACGTTGTTCTTTTGGTTTTATCTTTTCTTTTATTTATTTTTATTTATTGACTTGTTTCTTCACTTATTTATTGTTGACATTTCAGATTATTGACCCGATTTTTATACTTATATACATTGTTCTTTTGCCAAAGAAGGGGCAGTAAATGACGTCAAACTGGCACAAATGATATATAAAATTGACGTTTATTACAACGTTTCGACCTTTGGTTTAGGTCCTCTTCTTTTGTTCTTTTGGTTTTATCTTTTCTTTTATTTATTTTTATTTATTATAATTTATCCTGTTCGACACTATGTAAATCTCAATTCCTCTCAGTCTTTGCTGTCACTAGCGACAGACACTTCTCAGGTCTGCTTAATTCTCAACCAATGTTCGTGATGCTTTCAACTACATAGTTGGGTTTTTATGTTTTACCGGATTGTCTAGTATGTAAGTCATGAATTGAATTTGTATTATTTGCGCCTAAATATTTTATTATTATTTATTATAACATATTTATTATAATATTATAACATATTTATAGATATATTTAAGAAGGACCTGAACCAAAGGTCGAAACGTCATAATAAACGTTCAACTAATATATCATTATTGCCAGTTTGAAGTCAGTTACTGCCCTATCCTTTGAATTTCTTACCACTAGCGAAGAAAAGATTCTTACATTTTTAATATACTTGATGCTGATAATAGAATGCCACAGGAAAATTACACATTAACCACAGAATGAAGTAATTCCAGATTAAAATGGAGGACGCTGTATACACGAGTTACATACTTGTGACATACCAATATCGCGCAATATCGTTATATATTTTTTATGATATAATTTTTTGCTTACAAATGTACATAGAAAAAATTAAAACATGTAAATAATGAAGTAGACATGCCTCCTACTCGGTGAAAATAAGATATTGTGATTTTAGACACTTTTGACAAAGAGCAGCTTGTAGAGGTCAAACGGTTAATTATTGGGGTTTGTGCTCGTGGAGACTTTTCATCAGGATAACAAAATGCACAACATATCAAAAATTCAGCCAATTCCACCGAAATCCAATTTCCATAAGAGTTGTGCGAGGTTCTTTGCAATTTTTTATTCAATTTTTGAGAAATGACTTGACGAATTATATGATGCTTGTCAAAACTAAGAGGATCGTTTTCGTGAATTTCATTATTGTTCTGACTGTCTGCTCGCCTTTAAAAGACTCTTTAGAGTAAATAAATAAAACAGAGAACGTACACGTCAGAGATGAGGTGCGAGTAATTTCGAAGTAAGAATGCTTTATTTTGTGCACTCGTGAACTTGATTGCGATTGGAAACAACAAAAGAAGTAAGCTATTAATTAACCAAATTAAGAATTGTAAGATAATTTTATACATGGTATCATACCCTGTATAAGTTAATTAATTAATTAATATCAATTAGCTATACAGTATATCGACGACGGCACCACATCAATAGATTGCGATCGCATGCATGTCAATGGTATATTATTGCTGGTGTATTAAAGTCGATAGAATCTAAGCAACCGCGACGACGATCGTCGACATAAGTCACTCCGAGGGAGAGTTGAAAATCGATATTCGAGTGTAATCAGTCTTATAACCCACATCTATTTATGCCCCAAGTTTATCCAATACAAATAAACGTTCGTAACAAAATTCCATTATTTAAGTCATATATAGACTTCTTTAGCTTAATTTCTACAGAATTTTCAGAAAAGCTCAATTATAAAATATTAAATAAATTCTATAATGATAATAACTACTTTTTATCTAAATAAAATCTAAATAAAATAAAGCTTGTTTCTAATTTTTTGGAATCCAAAAAATTAAAATTATTTGAGAAGGATGTAACAGCTTCAATGCTCCATCATAAAGTCAAAATGACTAGTCATTTCTCCCCGGCCAAACGCAGGTAGCAACGCACGTGGATCGATGAAAAAGTGGGTGGTTTGAAAGGGAGAGTAACGATGAGAGTGACGCACATTTGGAAAATGTTTTTTATATGATCCTTGTTACTGACTTAAGGTGGATTCACGCGGTGGGCCGTACCTAGCCGCCATGGGGTTCTCAATTTTCTTATCATAGAAAGAAAATCTTGGATGTAACAGCTTCAATGCTCCATCATAAAGTCAAAATGACTAGACGTCATTTCTCCCCGGCCAAACGCAGGTAGCAACGCACGTGGATCGATGAAAAAGTGGGTTGTTTGAAAGGGAGAGTAACGATGAGAGTGACACACATTTGGAAAATGTTTTTTATATGATCCTTGTTACTGACTTAAGATGGATTCACGCGGCGAGCCGTACCTAGCCGCCATGGGGTTCTCAATTTTCTTATCATAGAAAGAAAATCTTATAAGGGAAGTGTCACAACTGTTCGGAACCGATTTGATTCTCTTTTAAATATGTTGTTATATATACAAATCTAAGAGACGCGTATTTTCTTATATGTGCTAATTTTGACTTTTAAGGGGTAAAACACCCTTTTGAAAAAAAAAAACGGTTTTTATCTTTCAAGGCGAATATCTTAGAAACTGTTAGAGATAGAAAAAAAATTCAAATGGGATATTAAATGGCTTGATGAGTACTATAAAATAATGCAAACATTTTTTTCTTTTTTTCTTTTTTCAAAAAATCTTACGTCTTTTTTTTCAAAATTTTGAATTTTTGTTTTTATTAAATTAAAGGTTAATTTTTTAACGAATTCATCCATGTATATTAAAGTTATGTTGCGTAATATCATTTTCGAAAAATCATTACAAACCCCTCCGTATATGTTATTCGTGCTCGTATCGTACCTACTATGTGCGTAAGTGTAATAATTATCATCGAAATAAGATATTTAAAAAAATGTTAAATTTGTAAAAAAATAAGCTTCTATTTGTGGCGATAAAAAATTTTGAAATTTTGAAAAAAGTGAAAATATTTTAAAAATTAAAAAAATTTCTTTTGCACTGTTTTATAAAGTACTCCTAAAATCATTCAACTTTTATCATATGATATTTTTCTAGCATTACAGATTATAAAAAACATTAAGAATTAGGGTAGTTTTTATTATACCTTCTTAAAGTTATTAAAACCTTTGTATTCATCTCTGTACATTATTTCCTTATAATATCTTAAGATTATTTTCTCTTACAACTATTTTCGTTCCAACGCTCTAACATCTTGTTTATTTATAGTTTTGCGCAATAATATCTGCACGTAATTAATAATAAAATAATTATTAAATGTTTACACAATAAATTTATACTTTTTATTATTTACTCATTATATACATTACAATAATTCGACAAAAAAATGTTTTAAACATAATGACTGTTTGCACCAAGAACATCTTACTACAGCTAAATTATTGCAACCTTTGATATCACATGTTGTTGAAGTTTCGTCAAAACTGAATTCTACTGGATTTTCAAATTCTTCTGGTCTTTCGTTTGTATACCCACTTTTAAACCACAAATATTTAAATAAGTTGTGATATCGTGGGGATGACACTTGATTATCAAAGATTGCAATTTTATTATATTATTGCGTTCATGCAAATTTATATTACTTTCCAACAGGGACGTAACTGTTATAAGAAATATGTAAAATAATCTGTGAATAACAATTAAGAAGTAACGAAAATTTTTTTTGGTCACCTTTAACCATTATCGACGACCGTAATTTTTTGGGTTACCTTTAACCATTATCGACGACCGAAATTTTTTTGGTCACCTTTAACCATTATCGAGGACTGAAATTTTTTTTTGGTCACCTGTAACCACCGTCAAAGTCTAACTTTTTGGGCAAAAAAAACATATATAGAAAAAATTTATTGCAAATTTTTTAAACAATTTATTTTTTTTTAACCGAAATTCGGCGGTGATGATTCTGAATGACTTCTTCAATGTGTAATTGCCAAAATACTTCCTAAAAATAAAAGAATAATTAATTTTTTTAATACGTAATTTCAGATAAGACTTGTTCTTTTGGTAGTTGCTTCTTACATTGGTTGAGTTTAATGAACATTATTGTTTTGAGAAATTCGTCTGACAAATTGCACCTGAGGTCACTCAAAACTAGTCTCAGTGCTGAGAAGACTCTCTCTACACTGACTTGAGTGGCCGGAACTGCATGGACGATTAGCACCAGTTCTCTCAAAGTTGGCCAAAGGAACCTTTTTTCCTCCCACTACTTTAACAAATTCATTTCAATGTCTACGCGTTGTTCTCGATATGTATCAATTTCCGCGTAGGCTTTTCTCAATTCTTCTGATGAGACATATACTTGTTCATCATCAGAAGACGAATCTATTTCCAACGTCTGTATTGTTTGTCTCAGTAAAGAAGACGCACTTTGAACTGACGATTCATCGAATGAGAGTTCGTTGATTGAACTAGTCGTATTCTGTGCTGGTTGGCTAGTTGATGGCTGAGAATAACCTTCGCGTCGTGTCTATTTAAATTAAAATTGTTTAATTTCAACTTTTCCCCTTCCCAATAATGAATTAAAAAAAACAAATTAAATAGTACCCACCCTTCGCACAGAAATCATTTGAGCTGCCACTTTCTTCAAATGATTTTTGGCACTCTCCTTTTTTTCAGACCCAAGTGTCCGCCTTAATCTTGGATCTAAATATAGTGCAGCACCAAGAACATCTATATTCAGCAAATTTGATTCCCGGGATTTTATGCAGCCGAGGACAAGGGACGCTGTATTGCAATTCATTTGCTCCAGTTGCGCCCTCATATTCAACCACACGACATAAAAATCTCCGAGAATCAATTGCTCTTCTTGGAGTTTCATGGTTGCCTCATAAACAGGCTTCAATGCTGCAACCAATTTTTTGATGGAGTCCCATTCTCCTTGAATTGCAAAAGCTTTTGCAACATGATAAAAGTGGAATTCCACCTTGTTGGCACATCTAGCTGCGGCTTCCCCAGATCTAATATTTCCAGGCTGTATCTTACAATCAAAAACAACAAAATAATCAAATATACTCGTATATTTTTATATAGATTTAGAAAATCATGAAAGAAAATTGACAATATTTTTTACTTTTAATTACGTGTCTTTGAAAAATTTTAGACGAAATTTAGAAATGCTTCATCCAATTAAATTTTGCTCTGAACAAATCTGTAAATGTAAATTCTTATGCGAAATGTGATTCTATGAATAACTGAAAATTCGTGCAGTACTATTTACCTTAAAGTGGGTGTTCTTAAAGTTTTTACAATTTGTCGAGACCGAGTCACGACTTCAGTGTGATTATTTACAATTAAAAAATCCTTAACAGCTAACTGAAGTGTATGAGCTGCGCACTTCACAGATATCGCACTGCGATTTTCGCCACAAAAAACTTCGTTTATGCGTTCAATTTCCGAACAATCGTAATCTGATTGGTCTTCATCATTTCTAGTACTTGACACGTTTGAATTTGAAAAAAGTTCCGTGGCCTTTATCATATTTCGGCCATTGTCCGTTGTGATGGTATAAATTTGATTATTCGAAATTTCAAACTCATTCAAAATTGCATCAACTTCATTCTTCAAATTTTCGGCAGTTTGTCTTTGATGCATTTCTTTTACAGTTAATGTATAAATCACAATTTTTTCTTTTTCAATAACTTGCACATTTATTGCCAGCATTGATCGCTCGTGCCGTGTAGCTGAATCCATTTTTAGGGAGAGCACTTTGCCGCGTAATTTTTTAACAATTAAGTTCTTCACTTCAATGTACTTGGCTTGCATCACTTCGACGATGTTCGACGAATTGATTGGCGACATCTGCAGTCCTTCGAAAATTTGCCTACTGAAAACTTTAAACGATTGCGTATCGAAAAATGACAACGGAAGTGCATGATCTGCAATAAAGCCTACGCAAGCATCGCGCACTTCATTTCTAGAGTACTCAACAGTAAATTTAACTTTTTTGTTTCCATTGTCAGAATTTTTTATATTATTTTCATACAGTTCACATTCAGAAGCATAAAGTTCGGGATGTTTGGATGTAATGTGCCGCTTCAAATTGGTAACGTGATCACCTTTCAATACTGCACCACATGTTCTGCAAACACTTTTTCTGCCGTCGTAATCAAAGAAATCGCGGATGAATATGTTTCTTTTGCGACCCATTTTAACTATGTGTTCAGAATAAACTCAAACTGAAACTATCAACTCGAATAAAAATCTCGATAAACTACAAAATCAAAGAGACCACAGTGCAACTCAGAATAAAGTCTACGACTGCACAACCTGGGGTTCAGCGTGAAGTTTGGATAATATCCAATCGATATCACTTCAGACAACGACACAAAATCAAAAGTCGGAATTGGATAAATTTGAAGTTAGACCTCGATGATAGTTACTGGTGACCAAAAAAAATTCGATTCGTCGATAACAGTTATCAGTGACCGAAAAACATTTTAGTCGTCGAAAATAGTTGTCAGTGACCGAAAAACATTTTAGTCGTCGAAAATAGTTATCAGTGACCGATTAAAATTTCAGTCATCAAAAATGGTTATTAGTGACCAAAAAAAAATCGGTCGTCGATAACGGTTATCACTGAGATATATGAGATAAAATTCAAAATTTTGCGACCTTTTTGGGTGCAAAGAACAAAATAACCGTTATTTACCGTCCCTGCTTTCCAATAGTAAAACAGTATCTGAAAATCTTTTAACAAAATTTTTCCAAATTCTAAATCCATAAACATCTAATGGTTGTATTTTTCCTGTAGCATCTTTTGGTATTATCATAGTAGTAACATGTTTTCCTGGAGGTGTTAAATCCGAAATAATATTGGGGCAATGTCTAGTCCATGAATCGATAAGAATAACGCTATTAGAACCAACGTTCGGAAAATAAGCTTCTTCTAACCATATTTTAAAATGGTTTCTAAAAAACATAAATGTTAATTTTAATTAGCATCTTTTCGTCGAATATCATTATTGTGATGTATATAATGAGTGATAATGAGTGAATACTAAAAAGTATAAATTTATTATGTGTAGTAAAAAGTATAAATTTATTATGTAAACACTTCATAATTATTTCATTATTAATTACGTGCAGATAATATTGCGCAAAACTATAAATAAACAAGATGTTAAAGCTTTGGAACAAAAATGGTTGTAAGAGAAAATAACCTTAACATATTATAAGGAAATAATGTACAGAGATGAATACAAAGGTTTTAATAACTTTAAGAAGGTATAATAAAAACTACCCTAATTCTTAATGTTTTTTATAATCTGTAATGCTAGAAAAATATCATAATAAAAGTTGAATAATTTTAGGAGTACTTTATAAAACAGTGCAAAAGAAATTTTTTTAATTTTTAAAATATTTCCATCACTTTTTTCAAAATTTCAAAATTTTTTTATCGCCACAAATAGAAGCTTATTTTCTTACAAATTTAACATTTTTTTAAATATCTTATTTCGATAATTATTACACTTACGCACATAGTAGGTACGATACGAGCACGAATAACGTATATACGGAGGGGTTTGTAATGATTTCTTGAAAATGATATCATGCAACATAACTTTAATAAACATGGATGAATTCGTTAAAAAATAACCTTTAATTTGATAAAAACAAAAATTCAAAATTTTGAAAAAAAAGTTAAAGAGGTAAGATTTTTTGAAAAAAAAAAAAAGAAAAAAAATTTTTGCATTATTTTATAGTACTCATCAAGCCATTTAATACCCCGTTTGAATTTTTTTTCTATCTCTAATAGTTTCAAAGATATTCGCCTTGAAAGATAAAAACCGTTTTTTTCAAAGGAGTGTTTTATTTATTGTCAAAATTAGCACATATAAAAAAATACGTGTCTCTTAGATTTGTATATACCAACATATTATATAACATAGTATATAACAACATATTTAAAGGAGAATCAAATCGATTCCGGACAATTGTGACACTTCCCTTGTTAGTCGGAAAACTATTGCACTCATGTTAGTTAGATAATAAAAGACTCAATATCCGATTATTCAATATCCGCAAAAAACATTACAAAAAATTTATTATTATTATTTATTTATTTTTTATTTATCCGGATATAGATTTTAAACCTGGTGGAATAATGGAAATCATAAAGAAGTGCAACGTTGCGAAATTGCATTTTGTGTTATGTAATACGGTCATATTTACTATTTACAACTGAATATTTTTTTGTAGTCGATAACATGCGATTTTCTCGACGAAATAATGTTTAGCAGATCGAATTCTATATCATAACTCTTTTCCGATAATATCTGTCGCTTATAACCAATATTCACTATTGACCACTGTCATGAACATGACCTCTACATATGTAATCGTGTGTAAATGTTGATTTTCATCGATTGATTATTCTTTATTTAACAATGCAAGTATCTTCTCTTTCAGTGATGAGAAATACCAAGGAAAGGGCAGTAACTGACGTCAAACTGGCATAAATGATATATAAAATTGATGTTTATTACAACGTTTCGACCTTTGATTTAGGTCCTCTTCAAGTATATCTATAAATACGTTATACATGAATGTAACACTCGTTTAAGGTGCAAAATTGTACATATTACATTAATAACTTACTTAATACTCAGTCCAGTAGTCAATAATACAAAATTTAAAAACGTTGATTTCCACATAAATCGGTTTAGAATATAAGTAGAATATAAAAGAAAATTGAATATAAAAGGCGTCTGTTGTTAGTGACAGCGAAGTAAGGACTGAGCCAGATTAAATTTGACAATGTGACGCAGGGGACAAATTAATAATAAATAAATAAAGGACAAACGAAAGAAAAAGACAGTAAATATAAGTAGAGAAACCAGGTTAATGTTCTAAAATGTAAGCAATAAATAAGTAAAAGTAATGTCTGTTAATATATAAAAAGTATTATAAGTATTAAAATTTTGACAGTATGACTCGAAGGCCAAATTCATAATAAATAAATAAAAATAAAAAAATAAAAGACAATAAAAAAATAAAAAAAATAAAAAGAGGTAACTGTAAGTCGAGAAATCAGGTCAATATACTAAAAAGTTAATAATAAAAAAGTAAAAGATGTATCATGTAATCTATAAAATATTAAGAAGTCCATCATAAATAGCTGTTAAGTTCTTTGTGTCCTTCTGTGAGTTGATTGCCGAATTGCATTTTTTGATAAAAAGCATCTCTGCTATTTCTCTTTTTCTTGTGTTTCTATTTCTCTATTTCTCCTTATGAAGAATTCTTGGGTTGTCCCAGTCGTTGTAATAAACGCCAATTTTATATATCATTTATGCCAGTTTGACATCAGTTACTGCCCTTTTCTTGGTATTCTTTATTTAGGTCAATGACCTACTTAAAGTTTTGAGTATTCATTTCTATCGCATATCTCTGCATCCTATCAAAGTTTCAAGTGAATCCTTCATGAGGGCTAAGTAGATGAATCCACCTTAAATGTCGTATTAAAGAATGTTACACAAAATTGATATAAGAATGATTTAAATGACTAAATATAATATTTAAATTATATTTAAATATTATATTTAACAGTACAAAATTTAAAAAATTTTAATTGGTATATATTATCATATATTTGTAGTTAATAATCATAAATAAATAATTGATTAATTTTTTTTACTTGTAATGTCGTGTTTCTAGATAACAAAGATCAACTACACTAAACCAACAAAGTTACCGTAATATGACAGTCAAGATTGAAATATAATTCATCTTGTAATATATAATTTCGTAATAAAATTTAGTAAAGGATAAAGAATTTTTGGTAAACTTTGCTTAAAATAAATTAATTGCCCAATTATCTAATTTAAACAAATACAGTCTCTGTTCACAGAAAGAAAAAATAAAGATACTTTTCTTATATAAACTAATCTCGAGCAATCGATTGAGTTTAGCAAGACGTTCAGCCGTTATTGAGATCCGATAATTGTGTCTCAATTCGACAACTCGCATAGGACGCTCCCGTTGACTAATAGGTACTTAGGCGCGAAATTTTATCGTGTTTTTTGAAATACTGCAAAATTTACTAAGATTTGCTATACTATATAAAAGTTGCTATACAAATTGGTTTCTTAATTAATTGTTTGTATAGCTTTTTGGGCTATAATTTTCTGTATATAGAATCATATATTTATTTATTTATTTACTTTTTAAATATTTTTTAATTTGACGAACTCGTATACAGGGTGATCGAGTGTTTTCTTGCCAACGCTTGAGGAGGTGAAACAGATTGAGATGAACAAAAAGTCCTATCAATTTACGATATTCACAATAATAGTCGAGTTATTAAGGTCTATTTTGACAAGTCAAAAAATTGATTTTTTTACATTTTCTTACGGTTCGACATCTCAAAAATATGTTCCCAAAACCGGTTCTAAACAATAATAACCATGTGTGAATTTTTATATGGAATATGTATATTCCACACTCTATAAACTAAAATCAAATCATAATTTTTAAAATTTGAATTTTGCGACTCAAAAGACTAATGATTTTTTCGAAGAAAAAAAAACAAAATATTTGAAATGCTATCTTTTTGGTTTATTTTAGCAGTTCATGCGGTAGTCACACTCATACAAATAAAGAATCTTTTTAGTTTTCTATTTTAGATGACTATAACGATCAGAATCATGTTCGCCAATAACATACTTTTTTAACGCTCTTACTGGAACCGCTATAACTTTGAAGTAATATTACATATTATTTTTTATTATTATTATGACTGAACAAGAAAAATTAGGTACATTTTTCAAATGTTGTTCAATAAACGTACAAAGTTTGCAATTGTGACACAATACATTTATTTTGAAAAATTCTCAAAAATTGCCTTATTTTCAGAGGTAAAATAGAAAGAATGAAAAAAGCACTGAAGCCGCTCGAGCGGTATATCAATATATCATGTTTCAGTTTCGCCAGTCTGGAATTCCAGATCGCGTTGTGCACACGTACATGGCCTCTTCCTCGTATACGTTACCCTCACTCATCTGTGGCTGTGCTGTTAGGGAGCGCGATCTGGAATCCCTGCCGGCACGCGCCAAGAGGAGCAGATGGCCTGTGTCCCCCTCATCGCTCGCTCGATAACTTTACGAGATTACACTACGAGAGATGAGAGAATATTCAATTCGATCGAATATGACAGTATATGGAGACTCGTCGTGCTCTGTCGTTTTGGAATTTAAATAAATCATGGAATTTATCATAATCGCAATGATGTATTAACGAAAAAAGAAAGTTTTTTCAAAGTTCTCTATCGTATAATTACGAAAGAAAACTTTCGTAAAAAAATTATTTCGTAACATTTATCTTTAAACATTGTCACCATAGAAGGCACATCGTAATCGCATTCTATTGATTCTTCATAATCACATCTATTATGAAGTCTAACAAGTAACTAGAGAAGAGATGTGAATGCCATTTACGAACTGGATCTTGATAGCTTAATAATACATATTGTCATAACTCTGACAATAATCACTGTGAATAAAATTTCACTCTTTATGACCGTGTTTTAATATACCAAGAGAAACTGACAGAAAATAATGAAAATGCTTGTTCCATGTTGATTATATCTAAAAATTGATATCATTTATCAATGTGTGTGTTATGTCAGACACGGTGGTAATTATTTAGAATAGGGGACCACCCTCCGATGATCTTGACCTTGACATATGTTGTCAAGGTCATCCTTCTGAGTGACCTTCGGAAGGTTTTAGCCCTTGGTCATTCGTTAAAAAGTTATAAACAAAAAAGTTTGAAAAATATGGTACTTACAAGTGTATTTTGAATACACCTTTACACATTTACCGCCAATGACCAATGAACAAAAGAAGTTTTTCACAATACTGTGTGTGTATATGACATTCTTACTCTTGTTGATATTTCTTATGACTTTGAAACGGTATCCGAAAGTAAACTAGTATACGATAGATTTTCGTACAGATAACATTCTGATAATCTGTCTTAAAATGAAATTCTATGAATAATTTTTTGTTAATTCATTGCTTTAATTAGGCTCATTACTCGAAGTCTACACAATTATAAGTTAGCGCATAATTTGAAATATGGTGTAAGAGTGAAAACGCGTAAAACATAGATTTGCGTCAAAAATTGCAAACCCATGTGGAATCTCGCTTCGCATGGAAAAGTGTACGCGTGGAGGCAGTATGTTCCGCCCCCCCCCTCTACGGGGAGGCTCCACTACCGAAAAACTACACACATAGGTGTGGGTGGAACCTCGCTTCGCATTGAAAAGTGTACGCGGAAAGTTTCCACGCGAAGCGAATTCCACCCACACCTATGTGTGTAGTTTTTCAGTAGTGGAGCTCCCCTAGGGGAGGCGGAACACACTGCCTTCACGTATACATTTTTCAATGCGAAGCGAGGTTCCATGAGTTTGCAATTTTTGACGTGTATTTATGTTTTACGCGTTTTCTTACACCATATTTCAAATTTTGCACTTTTTGAGAAAAGATTGATTACAGAGCATGCGCATGTGGCCACATTTTGCAAACTTTTTTTGTTTATAACTTTTTAACGAGTAGTAACTGAGGGCTAAAACCTTCCGAAGGTTACTCAGGAGGATGACCTTGACATATGTCAAGGTCAAGGTCATCGGGGGGTGGTTCCCTATTTTAAATAATTACCGACACGGTTAACAGCAAAGGCGGGGAGGGAGCGGTTTCTTCCATAATTATACGATAGAAAACTTTGAATTTCTCCTATCCTGTTAATACACTATTGTGATTATGATTACAGGTTTTCAATGATTTATTTATGATAGGCTTCAACAAAACGATAGAACACGATACATAAGTCTCCATATGTCTATCCATCGTTTAAATAACAATTTCTTAACAGGAAAAAATATCATATCTTTCCAATTATGATAAAACTATAAATTACGATAGAAAACAAATAGAGATTCTTTGTAGATCTTAGGTCTCTATCGCTTTCTCTCTTTCGACTTTTTGTTATCACACAGAAACTTATTATATATAGAGTTTCAATTTTTGTTCTTAAGGGGACCAACTCGTTTAGGATGCGGAAAAAATGGTGATTTTTGTGAATTTTTATCTAAACGAAGATATTTTTATATCGCAATATAATGTTTAAATATTATAATTTTTTTTATTGTCTAAACATCGACTAAAACACCTGTAAAATTTTAGAAAGATTTGCTTTACTATTGTTTAGATAAAAATTCACAAAAATCACCATTTTTGTCCGCGTCCTAAACGAGTTGGTCCCCTTAAGGGGATTAAAAGTGAGATTAAAATTCTTATTCTTTTCACAATAAGTCCGGTTTACAAATCCTCTCTTTTTTTAATTTGATGTAATGACCGAGCCACGTGTCGTTAATACCCCTTTTATTAACAATCTGATGCGGTACGAGACATGGGAATAACGATAAGGGGGACGCGCTGTCTCTCCCCTCGTCATGCGAAACTTGAGACAAGTGATATATTGTGTCGCTCGAACGACTTGAACGGCTTATGCAGAATAAAAAAAATCGCTTGCGATTATATTAGTTATCCTGGACCAGGTGTGCTGCATGCAAAGAGAACTCCAATAAAGAAGATGTGTCTACGGTCCCTGAAGATCCCTTCTTCTATTGTGTCGGAATTAAGGGATTTTAAAATCTGGCTGAAATTATTGGGGATATAAATTCCCCTGAAGACTTTCCTGTCTCTTTTATAAACGAATTAATCAACCGTAATTGGGTTACAAATTTTGAACACTATAGAGTTAGGTCCAAATATCGACCCGAAGAAGCGAAGAGCGTCCAGGTGCGATCATTAGAAGTAGACATACTTGCAATGTAACATTAACATATCATTGTTACAGAGTAAATGGGATCATTGTTATAGAGTAAATGGGATGTCTTGTATCAAAAGCGATGTTACGCATCTTGATTTCAACTCTGATTTACGATTTTATTATGAAACCAAGGTATCATAACACAACTATCCGTAAAGGTACAGACTTGCAACTTCCCAGCTAGCATACCTTCGTCATTTTGACGTTGAAAACAAGTCATTTTCTGTCTATTGACGTTATGTAACCAAAAAGGTACCATAATATGACGTCATTTTCATCACTACATAATCACGTTTTTCAAAGTACGTTATTTTATCGTCATATTCACGTATTTATATTTTATTTTTTATTAATATTTGCATCTTAAATTATTATTCCAATTATTTAATTTTGAAATAAGCATTTAAATCTCATATTTTAAGAAAAAATTTTAGTTTTATAAAAATTCATAATAATTATAATTCACTTATATTGAGAAAAAATAAGTAGATAAATATACATATATAATTTGCTATTGTACTTATATAATTATTATTGATAAATCAATAATTTGTGTATATAATTTAAAAATATGCTAATTATATTTGTAATAGAGGGAATATGTGTATTACTCTTAATCTGCACAGCCTCTGATATTACACATGTATATATTATATATACAGGGTGAGGAAAAAGTATGGAAACCCTTAAATATCTCGGAAACTACGCATTTTAGAAAGAAATGTTTCAGACAAAAGTTGTAAGGTTGAAAAAGGTCTATTTACTGATCTTATCATTTTGACTTTGCATGACGTCGCCAAGGTCAGACCAAGGTCATCTTGAATTTTTTAAATGGGACACCCGATATATTATTGCATATTCTTGTAGCTTATCTCGAGAGCTTTCCAAAACACTATAATAAAGTATTTTTTCATAAAGTACTTTTTGAGTGACGAGGCTTGAAAGATACAGTATTTTGACATAAAATACAAAATATCTTGAGAAACATTCAGTTTTCGATAATCTTATCTTGATACTTTTTGCACAGAATAATGAAATCAAGCAATTGGTGTAAAGAAAACACATGGTTAGGTTAGGTTAGGTTAGGTCAGGTATGATTTATTTTAAAAAATGTTGCAAAGTACATACTTCTGGTGTTTAGCAACATATTTTTTTTTAAATCAATGTGTTTTCTTTACACCAATTGCTTGATTTCATTATTCTGTGCAAAAAGTATCAAGATAAGATTATCGAAAACTGAATGTTTCTCAAGATATTTTGTATTTTATGTCAAAATACTGTATCTTTCAAGCCTCGTCACTCAAAAAGTACTTTATGAAAAAATACTTTATTATAGTGTTTTGGAAAGCTCTCGAGATAAGCTACAAGAATATGCAATAATATATCGGGTGTCCCATTTAAAAAATTCAAGATGACCTTGGTCTGACCTTGGCGACGTCATGCAAAGTCAAAATGATAAGATCAGTAAATAGACCTTTTTCAACCTTACAACTTTTGTCTGAAATATTTCTTTCTAAAATGCGTAGTTCCCGAGATATTTAAGGGTTTCCATACTTTTGGCTCACCCTGTATATACAGAGTGTAAAAAAATTAGACCGACAAACTTTGAGGGGAAATAGAGGACATAAAAACAAACATATTTTGTTAATAATATTTTTCTCTACGACGCTTCGTTTTAATATTACAGGGTACAAAATAGGAATTTTATGATTTTAACAAAAAACAAACACATAAGTGGAAAAATTAAATTTATTTCAATTACACATATTTAATCTTCAAAAAACAATTAACAAAAGAACGGAACAAAAATGCGCAAATAATTAGCTCAATTTATAATAAATGTTCAAAAATTCCTCCATTTGTTTCAACACAAAAATGACAACGTCGAAACATTGATTCTCTCACACGTTCGAAGACTGCAGGAATATTTTGAACGTGATATGCTGCAGCAGTAATTCGGGCTACTAATTCTTCTTCTGTTTCAATCGGTGTCTCATAAATGAGAGTTTTCATGTGCCCCCATAAAAAAAAGTCAAGCGAAGATAAATCTGGTGACCGGGGAGGCCATGCGATAGGACCTCCTCGGCCTATCCAGCGCTCATTAAATCTTTGGTCCAAGTAATTGCGCACAATAGCACTAAAATGGGCAGGTGCTCCATCGTGTTGGAACCACATTTGCCTTCTTGTGACAAGTGGCACGTCTTCCATGAGTTCTGGTAACACTTCCTCGAGAAAAATACGATAAATATTGCCATTCAGTCTTAAAGGTAAAATGTACGGCCCGATAAGGAAGTTATTAATAATACCTGCCCATACATTAACCGTAAATTCCGTTTGATGTGATCGAATAAATGTAGCATGAGTATTATCCTGACTCCAAACGTGAGAGTTGTGAGTGTTAAACATGCCTGTTCTTGTAAAACTTGCTTCGTCAGTAAATAGTACTAAAGAAGAAAATTCGGGGTTTGTTTCGCACTGCTGCAAATACCATCGCGCAAATTCTAAACGTCGTGGATAGTCTTCAAATGTTAAACTTTGTACACCTTGCCGATGAAATGGATGTAATAATTGTTCACGAAGAACATTCCATACATTCATATTACTTGTTCCAATGTTAAATGCAATTGCACGTGTACTAGTGGAAGGATTGTTTTCTATTTCTGCCAAAACTTGCTCTTCAAATCGCAGAGTTCTCACTGAACGTCGTCCTTGTCCATTCGATCTTCTAAAAGAACCATTCTCTCGCAAATGTCGATGAATGGATTCAAAAATGGAATGATGTGGAATGCGGCGACCAGGATATCGTTATTGACAAAGTCTCTGTGCTGCCCGTCCATTGCAATTAGCTGCTCCATAAGTAAGATGCATGTCACTCAATTCAATCCAAGTATATCGCTCCATAATGATAAACAAATCATATCAAATTTAGTAAGATATTGAAGACTTCTGCTCCATTGAGCGTTTGAATAAATACTACATAGACTAAGACCAAAACGAAATATCGTAGAGAGAAATATTAACAAAAAATGTTTATGTTGAAGTCCTCTCCCGATAAAAACAGTACGTGGAATCCACGTTATAACGTGGATTGCACGTACTGTTTTTGTCGGGCTGTTTGCCCTCAATACTGTTTACAATTAATGAAGCGTGCTTCACAAGGGTATTTTGTATTTACTTTTACTTTATTTTTATATCTTTAATTTTTAAAACTCTTATCGATGAAGCATTGAAACAGAAACAGAATCGTTAATCCGAATTTCGACGTTGTCATTTTTGTGTTGAAACAAATGGAGGAATTTTTGAACATTTATTATAAATTGAGCTAATTATTTGCGCATTTTTGTTCCGTTCTTTTGTTAATTGTTTTTTGAAGATTAAATATGTGTAATTGAAATAAATTTAATTTTTCCACTTATGTGTTTGTTTTTTGTTAAAATCATAAAATTCCTATTTTGCACCCTGTAATATTAAAACGAAGCGTCGTAGAGAAAAATATTATTAACAAAATATGTTTGTTTTTATGTCCTCTATTTCCCCTCAAAGTTTGTCGGTCTAATTTTTTTACACCCTGTATATATATATATATATATTTTTCATGTACGACACAATACTATGTGCACTTCCCTTATGTATATATATATACAGGGTGTCCCAGAATCACAGGCCAATACTGATAGGGTAGGTAGGGAATGGGGTACAGATGGGAATGAAATAGGACACCTCTGTCTGATCATGCACCCCCCGCGGAGATACAGATGGTGGAAGTTGTACGAATCCGCGGCGCGCTATGACAAGCCGCTTGTCGGTGAAGCGAGCGTGCGAGTAGTGGTGTTGTTTCCACTAGCCTCACCGATATATACACACACCACTTCCACACACTTATATATATATATATACATATAAGATGCGCAGGAATACAGGCAAAATAAGCTTGCAGTAGATTTTCAACTATCTGTAAGCCTGTGTTGTATAGCCTGTGTAGTATTACGTATTAGGTATGTGCTTTGTATTTTAGTCATGTAAATAGATATTTCTAAAGTAAAGATAAAATTATTATGTGATTTTATAATTTGTTTTATTATGTCTCATATTAGTTTACAGGCAATTTTTATGATTTATTGTAAATATGGCTTATTGTGCGCATTGAATTTTACAATGAAAATAATGGTGAAATCGCCATTGTTCATTTTAAATGGCTTACTCCCCGTAAAAAGGAAGTTTTATGGCCTCCATATAAAATGACATCACGTTTCAACAAAGCGCTCATATTAAAAGAAGAACCTAACGAAAATAGTTGGCAAGCGTATTGTGTAAAACGCATATTTTTCGAATGTAATATGTATTTGCGTGGAGTTTTGGAATTATATAGCAAATGTGGTTTTCTTTTCTAATGAACAAAAACTAATAAGTGAGGTTGTCCTAATAAGTGAGTGAGTCCTAATAAGTGAGGTTATATTAGGTTAAATTACATTATAACTAAATCTATAGGATTAGATATTCACTGTTTTAATTACAGATGATCTTCAAAAAGCCCATGCAAAACTTAAGAAATGTGAAAGTACATCAGATGTGCAATCTACATCTGAAATCAAACGTGGCAGATCTAGAAAAAGAAATCGCAGATATTATTCAAGCAGTAGTGATGAAGATAATGAATCCCAAGATACATCTTTATTACGCTCGCCAAAAACTATCAAACAAGGTAATAAAATACTTACAATTTTATTAATTATGCATGTATTATTGTGATTATATTAAATATTTTGTCCTAAATTATATTATCACTTATTTAACATTAAATACATGTATAAGAAAATTACATAAATTTTTCTTTTTTCATTTTCTTTGTAAATGCAATTCTGTATTTACAAAATTCTGTTTTTTACAGTAAAATAAAATAATCTATAATTTGTAAAAGTTTATTATACTTTTCTTTTTATGCTTTGTTAGTATCTATGAACGATCTGAGACAGAAGATATCAAAACCATCTAATGCCTTTATCGATGAAAGAGAGAAAGGTAAGCATTAAAATATTAAGTATTAAGTATTTCTGTTAATATTTTGTTAAAAAATTATTCACTTTTTTTATGTCATATTTGTTGTATGATTATAGAACAATCTTGTATAGAAAAAACAACATTAAACATTTCTGCATGCAGTACACCTGTTACAAGGAATAATTCACAATTATATCATCGACCATTGACCATTATACCATCAAGTAGTAACTCAAGTATGCTTTTTATTTATTTACATAATATTATATGCATAATTATATTATTAATCATGTTTTAAAATGAACTATACATTGAAAGAAATTTCGAATTTATTATTATATCAATTAATTAGTATGTTTAACCGATGTTAGAAATATATATTATATGTATGATTTTATTTTCAAATAAACCTACTTGTTCATTTTGCGGAGGGCAAATGTTACATATTTTATGTATACATTTTATTTTAATTAAAGATGATTTTAATAATATATATTCTTTCTTATATACAAATTCTGTTTATATATACAAATATTTATAGTGCAAACTTTCGAAACAGTAGCAAAAATAAGAGAAGAATTGAAAGAAATTCGCAGACTTGTAAATTCAACAACTTCTAATAGGATTATTTCATTGCCATCAAATTTTCCTGTTAAATTTCCACTTACAACACATGAAAATGTAGAAGTGCTTGAAAATTATTTGCATTCTCAAGATAATCAAAATTTTCTGGTAAGAAAAACAATTTTTAAAAGTTAAATATATAAACCATGATTTTAGTGATTTAAATATTTAAATTTATTTTATTTACTTTATTTAGTTATTTTACTTTGTTTCTTTTGCAATCATTATATTTGTCGATTTTGGGAAGTACTACTATTAGTTCACGAACAAATAAAATCCTGCGGAAACTTCTTACTAACGAATTAGCTGTAGATTATAATTTTGTTAGTCAAAGACATAATAAAAAACCTTTTGGAATTCTTACATTAAAAACAGTGATAATTCGTGAGTATATTGTATATATATTACAATTATATATTAAATTATTATAATATAGTAAAAATATGATATATAATAAAATAAATAATATATAAAATATAATTTTTTCTCATTATAGGTGCAATACAGGTGCAATCATCTACCACAACTGAAAATGATGTAGAAAACGCAATTAAA
Organism: Crematogaster levior; assembly: GCA_901521435.1. NCBI lineage: Eukaryota > Metazoa > Arthropoda > Insecta > Hymenoptera > Formicidae > Crematogaster > Crematogaster levior. Next base: position 37,265 of record CABEGB010001305.1, read on the forward strand.
ATTTGACTTAAACATGCTCAACAACGATTAACTGAAGAAAACAAAAGAAAACGTCCATAAGCAACTTATATAATATTAGGATTAGGATTAATTGTAAGTTAAAAATTTTGCATTAAGTTTTGTTTTGACATTTATTTTTATTTTTATTATAAAATTTGTTATTATTTTTATTATTTTTATTATAAAAATGTCTAAATTAAGACGAAAACAAAAAGATTTTGTTTTGCAACGACAATAGTATAGAAGAGTTGCAGAAGCTCTATATAATACATTTTCCACTACTATTCGTAATAATTCAAATATTCGTTTCAATTCTCAAGAAGAATCTTTCAATATATGTAATTTAACAGAAGTATCTAATGATCAAAATAATCAACTTGTTGAAAATACAGATAAAATTTATTTTGATAATTTAGATTTGGGAAATACTTGTTTAAATAACGAATATAACTTTTTACATACAAATGGTGTAAATTTAAATTCTTCATCAAAAATAGAAAATGAAAATGAAAATAACGAAAATGAAAATAATGCAAATAAAAATAACGTTTCGCAAAAATTAAGACAATGGGCCATGAAGCATAATGTCTCACGATCATCTTTAACTGATCTACTTCATATTCTTGCTCCATATCATTCTTCTTTACCAATGGATAGTCGTACATTACTAGAAACTCCGACTTCCAGTCCAAATATAATAAAATTAGATACAGGTGAATTTTATTATTTTGGTTTGGAATACGCTCTAATACATTGCTTAACATGTAAAATTAGGCATGCTTTAAAAGACGGTGAAAAAAATGAAAATTAGTTTTAATATCGACGGACTTTTTCTATTCAAAAGCACAAAGTTACAATTGTGGTCAATTTTAGGTGTTATAAAAAATTTTCCAGGTATGTCACCGTTTGCTATTTCTGTTTTTTGTGGAACAGCTAAACCAAAACCACTTGATTGTTTTTTAAATGATTTTATTGTTGAACTTAATCAACTGCTGACACATGGATTTCATTATGGAAAAAATCATTTTTTTTATTGAAATCCATAGTTTTGTATGCGATGCGCCTGCTAAGGCTTTTTTAAAGTGTATAAAACAACATACAGGTTACTCATCCTGTGTACAGAGCCAGTAAATATTATAAGAATAAAGTTATTTTTCCAAATTTCCAAGCATTAAAACGTACAAATGAATCATTTAGAGGGCATATCGATGATGACCATCATATCAATCAAACACCTTTATTGCGTTTACCAATAGATATGATAAAATGTTTTCCAACGGATTACATGCACAATATTTGCTTAGGTATTGTTAGAAAATTATTGTTTATTTGGCTTGGAGGTCCATTAAAAGTACGTTTATCATATGGAAAAGTAAATATTATTTCAGAGCATCTTTTTAGCTTAAAAAAATTTATTCCAATAGAGTTTAATCGTAAACCACGATCACTTGAAGAACTTCAACATTGGAAAGCAACAGAATTTAGATTCTTTTTACTTTATTCAGGTCCTGTAGTTTTGAAAAATGTATTAAATAGAGCTGTTTATAAAAATTTTCTCCTTTTACACTTTGCAGTTTCTGTGTTATTGTCGAATAAACATATTGAAAATATGCCCTTCCGTCTGTAAGAAAGCTTTTAAATATTTTTATTAATCACTGCAAAAATTGTTTGTATGAGTTGGAATTTATAGTTTATAATGTTCATTTATTAAGTCATATTTGTGATGACGTTGAAGTTTATGGTACTTTAGATGAGTTTTCAGCGTTTCCATTCGCAAATTTTTTACATCATTAAAAAAAATTAGTCTCTAACCAATGTGCTACAACAAATATATCGCAGAATTACGGAAATTAATATTTTATTAAATAAAAATAAAAATAGAATAAACTTAAATTTTCATTGTGAATGTAAAATACAACATGATTGTGGACCTTTAATTTTTAATACTGCTAAATGGATAAAACAATATAAGAAACTTCATTTAAATAACTTCATTTTAATAACTTTATTCTTGCGGTTAAAATTTTTATAACATTTGTGACTGCGTGGCTCGAGTCCATTTCGCTCCGCTCTATCACACACTGTACACATTTTGTTGCGGATACCAACAAAGAGAACTTTTTTCGTGCGGTAACCAATTATGGCACCAACACCGGAAAGTGAATCGTAAGGTGCCGTATGACCTCTTCATCCAACTACCATCAACTACAACGGTTATATATGGAATGCCATTTATCGTTTCATTCCTCTCGAGGGCGAGTTGTTTTTCTATTTCACCTGCCATTTTCATACTTTCCATGGCTGTTTTCTGAAAATCATCAACTAGATTTTCGCGATGATTTATATAAGTCTTTTCAGACATGCAAGGGATATTTATACCTGCACAAAACTCTTCTAGTTGGGCATAACCATTTCCAACTGTTATAGTTGAAGCTACAGCAGCTTCCCGAGTGGAAATTTGTCTAGCAAAAGTTACTTTGCAGCTAGTGGCTAGATCATGCAGGCTAGATATGATATCTAGCCATTGACTAGCTCAGTATGAACTATAATTTATGTTACTTCTTGGCTATCCAGTACTTTTCTAGCCCCTGTACTGTAAATGTTGGAATAGATGGCACTGGGAACCTTTAAAAAATTAGCTAGCTATTAGCTAGCTACTAGACAGCCATTAAAGAAATAGCTAGTGTACTAACTAGCTAGCTATAGCTAGCTAATAGCTAGCTAATTTTCCAGTAGCTAGCTATTAGCTAGCTAATTTTCCAGTAGCTAGCTAATAGCTAGCTAATTTTTTAAAGGTTCCCAGCGCCACCGAGTGGAAATTTAAACTCGTCACTACCCAGCCATTAATTAGCCAATTTGTGTTTTATCTAGCCCTTAGCGAGTAATGTAATGCTTAAAAGTCCTAGCTACTGGACAAACATTATTATCTTGTGGCGAGCTTAGAAAAGCTATTTAGCTACTAGATACTAATATATATTAGCTGTTTAGTAATTATCTCTAGCCACAGTAAACATTATAGTTATTATAATTTTATTTTTATATATATAAATTTATTTAAAATTTATATACAGGGTGTCCCATCGCACTTGTGCAAACGCTCGTGAGCAGGTACGGCACAGTAAACTGAACAGAAAAGTCCTGTACCATTTTGCTAAATTTGCAATAATAAGCGAAATATTTAATATTAAAATTAGGCGAATAAGAGCGCGCCGAAGTACAAGGAGGCAAGCGCTTGAGCCGCCGGAGCTATAGCACGGCCTAGTGTATCAGCATTGGCTGCCCGGAGATGTGGCAAGAGACGGCAGCGGTGAGGTACGGGCAGCGGCATGCTGACACATCTTTCCCCTCGTCTAGCGTCCCGCTGTCCTAGGTTACCACACCGTGGATCTGTTCTTTTTAACTGTACTGTTGAATTAGTGCAATAAGTTAGAGTGAAAAAAAATATAGATTTGTCTCATTCTAACTTGTTGCACCAGTTCAGCAGTGCAGCTGAAAAGAACAGATCCCGTGTCAAGACTCAATTGCCGATATTATAATAAACTGCCGATATTATATTGAAATAATAAGCGTAAATAAAAATAATTTTGCATAAAAAATGTTATTTCAATATGTGAGGTAACGATTACAACCTGTATTCGTTGTGTTCTGCTTGAAATAGTTTCAGTCTCTCTGTTTAAGTTGGCATGACGAATTTCAGGAAAATAAAGATTCAAAAAATAACATTAAGAATAATAGAATTCTAACAACACTTTTAATAGGTCTACAGTTCCTGATAAAAATTAAAGAGTTCTGCACTTGTATTAAAAAAAATAAAATTAATCTAAAAAAATGCGTCATGCCAACTTAAACAGAGAGACTGAAACTATTTCAAGCAGAACACAACGAATGCAGGTTGTAATCGTTACCTCACATATTGAAATAACACATTTTATGCAAAATTATTTTTATTTACGCTTATTATTTCAATATAATATGGGCAGTTTATTATAATATCGGCAATTGAGTCTTGACACGGGATCTGTTCTTTTCAGCTGCACTGCTGAACTGGTGCAACAAGTTAGAAATGAGACAAATGTATATTTTTTCACTCTAACTTATTGCACCAGTTCAGCAGTGCAGTTAAAAAGAACAGCGGGACGCTAGGCGAGGGGAAAGGTGTGTCAGCATGCCGCTGCCCGTACCTTACCGCTGCCGTCTCTTGCCACATCTCCGGGCAGCCAATGCTGATACACTAGGCCGTGCTATAGCTCCGGCGGCTCAAGCGCTTGCCTCCTTGTACTTCGGCGCGCTCTTATTCGCCTAATTTTAATATTAAATATTTCGCTTATTATTGCGAATTTAGCAAAATGGTACAGGACTTTTCTGTTCAGTTTACTGTGCCGTACCTGCTCACGAGCGTTTGCACAAGTGCGATGGGACACCCTGTATATATATATATATAAATATAATACTTAAAAATTTTTAAATTTTATTTAAAAATAAATTTTGCAAATAAATTTATATATATATAAATAAAATATAACTATAATGTTTACTGTGGCTAAAGATAATTTATTTAAAAATAAATTTATTTAAAAATTTTATATTATATTATGTTTTATAATGGGACACCCTGTATACCTGTATATATATATGTTATCTTAAAAAAGAAAAATTTCTTGGTAATTTTTAAACATTTACTACTCTTACTAACTTACTCTTTTAGAATTAACAAAAATTAAACAGAATTAAAATTTTTATCATTTAACACATTCATATTTATATAAGCAATATTGAACATTGGAAATTAAATATTAAATGAAGTTGTCTAATAATTAACAAAATTTTTGTACCATAAAAGGAAAATTTAAAACGTATATGTTATGAAGATCTAATAGCGTAGTGACTAGAGTGAATGACTTGTAATCCAGCTCAACAAGGGTACCAGGTTCGAATCCCGACGGCCATCGATAGAAATTGTAAGTAGTATGTTAATTTAATGTAATTATCCATGTGCGTGTTAAATAGTAAAATTCTCAGGAATCACAAATATCTTGTAAAAAAAAAATTCAATAATTAAAAAAAGTCAATACAATTTTTTTTGTATACTTTTTGTCTAGCCCACGCTACCTAGTAGCTAGATAGCTTTTCTAAGCTCGCCACAAGACAATAATGTTTGTCCAGTAGCTGGATTTTTGAGCGTTACATTACTCGCTAAGGGCTAGATAAAACTACTGGCTAAGGCCTAGATAAAACACAAATTGGCTAGCTAATGGCTGGGTACTGACAAGTTTCAATTTCCACTCGGGTTGGTTCAGATCCAACTTTTCAGGGTCTGTGGGTTCTGACCATATGTTGTCTTCATAGTTGCACATTTGGCATTTGAAGAAGAGCTGCGTCTTTAACCCACGGCAACGAGAATTTATGAGCTTCCAATCTTTAAATTGGCACTCTATTCCTCGCGCATGGTTATTAAATGTTCTGTGGATCTCATTCCACATAAAAGATATATCGACAATGCGACGGCCTTCCACCATACTTTCTTGGATACTATTTGTATCCGGAAGACTCTTTTCGACAACAAAATTATCATTGTCATCTTCGCATAATTCGTCAATGCGATGGCCTTCAGGCATGCTTTCCTGGTTTGTATCCAAAGGGCCAATTTCGATAACAGAATCTTTGTAAAGTTCGAAATTATACATACCTCTATTAGATTCCAGACACTGCATTTGGATATTAACTTTTGAATCCATCGTAAAATTATTATCGGAAAATTCTGCCGATTTCTCTAAATCGATGGATTCATTGCTAATATTCATGTCTTTGGAATCTTTTTTAAGTTGTTCCTCTCTTTTTTGTTGTCGCCTGTAAAGAAAAATTATTAGTATATTGTACAATATTATAATACATGCATTAAAAAACATTATTCTTGAAAAAATAAAATCTCTGAAAAAGTATAGTTTTTTCTAAATTTTTATTTTTATACTACTACAAATAAATTATTGTATATAATTAATTGTCATCATTAATTATAATGCTAACCAGAGCGAACATGCCAACCGTATCTGGTCAAATAATTTTGTAAATAACCAGTATATGAATAAATCGTGTCTGGATTTTGTTTTTACAACCAGCGCACGAATAGATCGTGTCTGGATTTTGTTTTTACAACCAGCACACAAATAGATCTTGTCTGGATTTTGTTTTTACAACCAGCGCACGAATAGATCGTGTCTGGATTTTGTTTTTACAACCAGCGCACGAATAGATCGTGTCTGGATTTTGTTTTTACAACCAGCACACAAATAAATCTTGTCTGGATTTTGTTTTTACAACCAGCGCACGAATAGATCGTGTCTGGATTTTGTTTTTACAACCAGAACGCACATGCCGTTTCTACTACTACTACTACTACACTACTACTACTACTATTACTATTACTACTACTATTATTGTTACTACTATTGTTGTATAATTGTATTACATGAAGAAGAAACATTTTTTATAAACTGCTTTTTTAATTTTCAGAGATTTTATTTTTTCAAGTTAGGCAAAAAAAGAATGATTTATGCATTTGTGACTATGCATTACAAATCAATATTTAAAACTTTATTTCATTTTGATATTTACCATTTGAATTTCAATATTGAATACAATTGTTTATAAAAAATTTAATTTTAATAAAATGTATAAATCATTCTTCATAATATCTATAAATTTAAAAATATAAAATTATATATTATATATAAAACTTTATATTTTAATATTACTCAAAATTTCATATATGCATTGTATGAAATGTTTAGTAATATTAAAAATAGCAAAACTTGTAGAACCCAACATCCTCTTTCCCCTTGCCGCGGCCGCGCGGCTTTCTCTCTCGCCAACCGCTTCTCACTTTTTTTGCCCTCCGTTGGTCTTGCACCTCTGCATAGAGCTGTTTTCGACCCCTTCTTTGCTCGCTTCCGTCCTACTCCTCTTAGTTTTCTCCCCTCCATCCCTTCCTTCCCCCTCCGCTCCCATTCCTACCGCCCTTCCTTTTCTTCCCTTGTTCTGTCCTACCTTTCGCCATTGCCCCCTACTGTGGTGATTCCCTCATTCTCCACTGCTCGTCCATTTTCTCATGTCATTATTGGATATGTATTTGTATTTTGTCCCTGTCAAATGTTGTTGACCAGAGGAGACCCTTGCACAAAAAAAGAGGCGGCATGACCGTGAACAAGAAAAAATAAAAAAAAATCAAAGAGACCGAAAACAACGAAAACAAAAAACAAAATATGTCATTAGATAAAAAAATTTTTCTGATACTATTGCGTTATTTAAAAAAATACGTTGTTTTTGGATTAAGCTTTCTATATAATGGTATTAAAAGTGTTGTTGATCAAAGTTATCGTTACCCATCAAAAGTTTATTTTGTTATTGCAATGAATAATGTGATTGAAAAATGATATTTGAAATATTTTTTGACCCTGTAATATATTTTGTTTCTTGAAATGCATATGCAATTTCGTCCATTAAATATCTAAGCAAAAATATTAATCTAATATTAAAATCATGTAAAAGATACAAATCACTGAACTGTTAAATAATCTGCATACTATTATTAAAACAAACACACTTTGTAGGCAGAATTGTATTAGTTTTCTTGATTTGAAGAATACTGTCCCTACTCCCGTCCGACTGGCGTTTATATTATCCGGCCCTGTTTCACTGCCCCCCCTACACACCCCTACAGCACCTTCCTGCAAAGGCCATTTGTTTCCCTTCACCAAACTGCTGCAGGATGAATCGGTTTCACATGATTTCATCAAGCGCAGCAAATGTGGTTGTTCGATCTCTGTATCCTGTGTCTTCATTATCGGGTTGTCCCTTCATGGGTTCTTACCCCCACTTCTTCCCACTTTTTGTTACCCACACTACCGGACTTAGAGTAGGGGTGAAAATTCCCTATCTCCCCAACGCAACGTATGGGCCCGATGTCCGGGCACCACCACTATGCGTATCATTCACCTTTCTTCTGGGGCGGTAATTTCCACGGAGTTTCGTGGAGACCCGCCTTGATGTGCGCCCCTCTCCCCTCTACTTCTTTTCTCGCTAGGCTGGGCTGGGTAGCCTTTCTCATAGTCTGTTCGCGTACCGTCTTGCCCCTATTCTTTCGCGCTTGTCCTTTCCGTATATTGCTATCCTAGCGAGTCCTGTTTATCCAGTTCGTGCACCGCACTGCTTACTCCGGAACCCCACCCTGTAGGCTTACTTAGTTTGACTTAGTAAACCTGACATCTAGTCCCTCACATGTCCCCCCCTCTCGCGCTTCAGATTGATCGACCCTTTCCCCCTCCCTACAACTCCTTGCTTACCCCTGCTAGACGGACTTTTCGTGACCCTCATATAAGGCCCATCCTTTTTTTCCCCCTTCTCTCGTTGTTCCGTTCGTATATAATCTTATCCTTCGCTTCTTTTTCTCGTTGCAGTGATGCCCTACCTATTCCCCTTGCGCTTGTTTCCTTTCTTCCGTTGGTATTTGCCCCATAGCCCCGTCCCCTCGCTCCTGTCATTTATCTTCTCTCCCGGATGTGTACCCCGCCAACCGTTTTTATGCCCACCCTCAATCTCTTTGCCCCTCCCGCCGTCGCCTCCCCCCTCCCATCGCTCTTCCTTGTGCAAGCCCCCGCCACCATCTCTTGTCTCATGCGTCGCTTCTCTGCTTATCATTCCCCCCTCCTTCCGTTCTGGTGTAACCCTACCTCGGGTATCCCAATCTTTTTCCCTCCCCCTATACCTCTCCCCCCCTTCGATACGTCTCTCGATGGGCCTCTCTTTTCTCAGCGCGCCCTACCCCCTTTCTTCTTTTCCTTGGCGCCTACCGCCGCCCCTTTTCCGCGCTCTTGTCACCTCTCGTCTTTTTGTTTGGGCCCGCAACTACTCCCCCCCTACTTTTTCTCCTTGGCCGTCTAGCACCCGCCTCGCTTACAACTATCAAATGTCGCCCCCTCAACCGGCCCCCGCCGTGGTTTTGACACTTTTTCCGATCCCCTCCCGGGTGACATCACACGCCGACCCGGGTCGTGCGCGCGTGAGCCGGTGCCCGCCCTTGCGGCCCCCGTGCGCCCCAATCGCTACCCCTACGACACCACCTTGCGCCGGGGGCGGGGGGGGTGGGGTCTCCTGACTAGTTTGGACGCTTTTTCCGTTCCTAGTCTATTACGTATTTTACTGTGAACTAAACCAAAAGTAGAAAATAATCGTTCAATACCTGCAGAAGATGCAACAGCTGTATGCAGTTGCATAGATAAATCAAATATAGACTCATTTAAACTACTCCGAAGAGCACACCACCATGATAACGGATTAACATTGTTTATGCTTTGAGTTGAAAATAAATATTTTCTAAATGGTGAACTTTGTGCTTGATATAATATTATAAATGGCATTGCTTCAGGATGATATGTATCTGCATATTCTAATGCTTCTTCCACTTGATTTTGATTTAATTTTTGGCCTCTGTAACGATGATCTAATAAATTCGCTAAATAATGAAATGGTGTCATTGCCATATTAAAGCGAGTTTTAAAACGATCTATTTCAAAAATACTAAAGTTTTCTTTTTCGACACTTTGCAATAAGTCTATCCATATTTCAGTCGTTTCTCCAATAGTACATGTTTCATTCTGAACTTTATCTAACGCATTTGAAATTTTCTGCAACTTAAATAAATATTTCTCTACGTTACTTTTTAAATCAAGATTGTGAACTTTGCCTTGTATTTCTGTATCAATTGCAACTCGGTTTTCTGTACATACTTTTACAAGAATATGCCAATTTTTTAAATATGATTCAAAGCAATCGGACAAGGTATTCCAACGGACTTCTATAGGTAAATTAAGAGAAGTGCCGCCTGCCTGTTTATATTTAGCCGCTGGAAAATGAGTATATTTGAAATATTTTATTATTTTCTTTACTTCATCCTTCAAATCTGGCACATCTATATCTTTTCCCAATAAATTTAGTATATGTGCAGAACAACCATATGTTATTATATCTGGCATATCTAAATCTTCGCACTCTGAGAGTTGATTTCTCATTTTAGTCATGTTACTTGCATTGTCAGTTACAAAACTTTTAACAGAGCAACCAAATTTTTGGCAATTTTTGATTGCTGTAATAGCTAATTCTAACAAATAATCTGCAGTATGTCTATTTTCTGCTGTATCAATTGTATCAATTAAATGAATATTTCCTTCTGATATATCAGTTATTGAAATGCAAATAACTGGTTCAACGTGAAGATTACTCCAACCATCTATCGCCATAGAAACTATTTTACCTTTCAAATTTTGTTCAATGTTTTGTCTTATGGAAATATACACCTCATCTAATAATTTGTTAGCAATTTGATGACGAGTTGGTGGCTTGTAACCCGGACATAAAAGATTAATCATTTTTTTAAATTCTTTGTGTTCTACATGCCGAAATGATGAGTTTGTACTATATATAAATTTTGCTATTTGGAGATCAATATTTTTACTTTCTAATTTTGTAGTTTTTCTTATAAAAGAATCCAATTTAGAGCTTGATATTCCTGAAGAAGTTGGAACTAACGATGATTCTGAAGATGAAACTGAAGGTTGCGCAATATTTTCAATAGGATCAGTAATTTTCTTTCGTTTATTCTGTGAGCCTGTAATGGAATTAGAAAATGTATTTGAAAAGATACATGCAAATATTCTTATAAAAATATTTAGAATAAATATAAATGTCCAATGTGCAATAAATGCAAATTTTTATAGTCTAAAATACATTTGGAAATTTATATTATTCACACACATACACACGTGCGCGCGCGCGTGTGTGTGTGTGATGTATATAAATATATAAAAATATAAAAAGCACTGGAAGAGTATTTAAAAGTAATGTATTATTCTATAAAAACAATAAATGTTCAAAAAAGATTGCGGAAATGAAAAAAATAATCAGATCAATAATTAATATAATGAATAAAATAACATTCTGCAATTTACCGTTTTCTAATATCATTCATTACTAATTAATTAATTATATATTTATTGTACTTGTTTATTACTTTCGTTATTATTATAGGTTTTTTTATTATGATTTAGACAATTAATTTTTGTTCATTAGTTTCTAAAAAATATTTAAGAAAAATTCTGGAGTAATATTTTAATATTACAGAATAAAAGAAATAAAATATTACACATATTAATGAATCATTAAGAATAAAATAATTGTTATACTTCATAAAGTGTTTAAGTCTGTACGTGTGTGTTGTGTGTGTTTATGTGTATATGTGTATAACAATTTATTTTTATAACAGTGATTTTATAATATGTATATAGTATTATTATTTCATTTTATAGTGCAATATTGATAAATGTATATATATACTTACAATTTTGTCTTTCTAATTCATCATTATCAATGTCGTCCTCTTCAAATTGATCACACATTTTATCTTTATCTGTAGAAGTACATTTATTATGTATATGCAACTTCATACGTGCTACTAAAGCACACATTTCTTTCTTACAGCGTTTACATTTGGCCCTCACTTTGTTGTCCTCTTGTACTTTAATAAAATGTTGCCAAATTACATCTTGTCGTCTACCACTCATGTTTTTTTATTGATACGAAATTTTTTTATACGTATTTGAAGATCACTTAGACTTAGCAAGCTTTTGTTAGAGTGGAAATATCAGGCGAACTGCGCTATGCGACGACTGTGACGAGCGACAAAAAAATTGGAAGACGAAAAGAGCGCGCTTTGCGTAGCTTAGGCCTACTGCACACAGGAACGTAACGCGCATTGACGCGTCCTGTGTGACTCTGTGCAACAAGCCTTAGGCAACGCAAGCGTTAAGAGTACTCTACCTCTATACAATGGGGTGCTTCCTTTTACTAATAGTGTCAACATAAATGAAATATATTATAATATTGCCTAATATCAAATTTTTACATTTAAAATTGAAATTAAATCTAAAAAAAATCATATCTTAATATGTAGAACATAAATAAAATTATGTTAAAAAAACATGTTTTTTTTATTTTAAACATGATTCTTTTCAACACTGTTTAAAACATATCTAAAACATTAAAAACATGTTTAAAACAAAAAATACAAAATGTTTTGTTTTTTTTAAAAAAAAACATAATTTTGACCAACCCTGTTTTAAACCATAAAAAAACTATAATTTATTTAATTATACATTTTACAAAAATAATGATATCAACAAATTGTGCTAAGTAAAAATAAAAATTTAAAAAAATATTTTAATAAAAAATGATACAAAATAATGTAAAAAATAATTTTAATTTTTTAAATTATATCCTACTAAAATACTGATATCGAGAAATTATGCTATTTAAAAATAAAAATTTAATATTTTAACAAAAAATTATACATAATTGTTTTAATTTAAAAAAAATTATGGTATTACAATTATGGTATTGCCCCAACTTAATAAAACTTTTTGAAATAAAATATATAAAAAAAAATATAATATAGTATAGTTTGAAAGTTTAATTTAAAAAAGAAAAACAAATAATGTAAAAATATAAAATTAAAAATTATTTACAAAAAATTAAAAATTAAAAATTAATGGAAAAATATAAAAATGTATATAAAAATTAAAAATTAATATAAAAATAAAAAATTTAATTAAAAGACTTAGCTCTGCTACAAAATATGCTATTTTAAAAATTAGCAGCGCTAAGTCTTTTAATTAAATTTTTTATTTTTATATTAATTTTTAATTTTTATATACATTTTTATATTTTTCCATTAATTTTTAATTTTTTATTTTTTGTAAATAATTTTTAATTTTATATTTTTACATTATTTGTTTTTCTTTTTTAAATTAAACTTTCAAACTATACTATATTATATTTTTTTTTATATTTTATTTCAAAAAGTTTTATTAAGTTGGGGCAATACCATAATTGTAATACCATAATTTTTTTTAAATTAAAACAATTATGTATAATTTTTTGTTAAAATATTAAATTTTTATTTTTAAATAGCATAATTTCTCGATATCAGTATTTTAGTAGGATATAATTTAAAAAATTAAAATTATTTTTTACATTATTTTGTATCATTTTTTATTAAAATATTTTTTTAAATTTTTATTTTTACTTAGCACAATTTGTTGATATCATTATTTTTGTAAAATGTATAATTAAATAAATTATAGTTTTTTTATGGTTTAAAATAAATTATTTTGTTTAGATTAAAATAACTTATGTGTGTTGTTCGCGACTGAACGGATCAGTCAGGAGAGAGATGACGAGCACGCACACACACAATAAATCACGCAAGTTTTGACACAGAACGATTAATAAAATATATTTCACAAACACAGTCAATATAGTCAGAAGATATATACAGAAATATTTACAGTTTTTACAGTGTACCGGGCGTACACGTTTCAGCGCACGGCACTGAGACGGCGCGGACAGCGTGAGTCCGCTGCAAGACGCGCGCGAAGTCCGAACGCGATGGACGCGCACCGAACCGATCCTTGTGAAGCAGGCGACTTCAGCAAGGGCGTGTATTACGCGGCAGAGCAAGCGACTCTGTTATCGCAAATGTGCGAAAGGGATAAGCGTAGTCCTTAAAGCAAGCGAAATGTCTGTGTAAACTCTCGAAAACTGTGATTAAAGCGTGCGGGTCGTACCTCGAAGGAATCTTAGCAGACTGGCCCTCGTCCCCACTTCGTAGTCGTTTTTATACTGCGCCTTCCTGGAATGCTCTTTCCTGTCGTCACTTCCTCTTGAGGGAAATGACGACATAAAAGAAACACTCCAGAAAGGCTCGGAAAATTCTGTATAAATATATCGTCGTAAATATAATTAAAAAGGGACTAATTGGGGACGATGACTCAGGTCTTTTGAATTTGCGGCAACGGCAGCGCCGCTGTTTCGCTGCTTGCGCGCTCCGCGTGAGCGCGGCTAAGACCGATACTGTATCGCTAGTGGGACGTAAGTCCCGTGCGCGACGCAAATGGAGAGCATCGACAGTGATGTGTGCGGTGTAACACACATCACTGCCGCTATTCTCCACGTATGTTATTGCTGCATTGCACCACCCATGTTGCACAGGCCATGCAACATGGGCGATGCAATGCAGCGTGATGAGGGCTTTGCGGAGCCCTTAGTTCGCTCGCGAACATGTGTAGATTAAAATCACACTCTTTTGGAAATAGGTTTTTAAATAGTTTTTTAGAGTTAATAATACTATACTATTTTGCAAAGATACTTTTGACGCGGACTTAGCACCTTTTTTTAAAAAGGTAATTTTTTTAGATATATATTACGTGAAAAATATTTACATTATATCATATAAATGATATAAATACAATAAATTTGTTGTTGTTTGAAATTATTTTTTACATCTTTACCTGCTCCAAATAGCGTCTTGCTTCAATAAAACGATTGAAAGTTTCAGAATCGATTTTTCTTAATTTATCGATCCGTGTTCCACCTTTTTGAATATCTTCCTTCCATCGCTGAAGATAATCTTTTCGTTTTAAGCGATGGGCACCATGTTTCTGCAGAGTGGCCAAATTCCATTTCGGATGTGCCTTGGCCAGAGCAACAACTTTTTCTTTATATTCCAACGAAATATATTCGACAGAAGGTTGTTCATAATCATCTGGATTATAATCTGCATCGAGCATTGGATCATCAGTACACTACAAAAAATATTTTTTATAACTTCTTACAATTATTAAAAAATTGAATAAAAATTATTCAATAAAAAAAAACAGTTATACATACCTCCTCAAAATTTCCTTCGTCATCGCTTTCATCGAACAAAATCAATTCTTCGTCCGCAATAACAACACGCTCATTTAACACATTTATTGTTGCTTTACTTATTTCTTCTGCCATAGCCAAAGAAACGGAACTGATTTTTTGAGGAGGATTATTTGTTAACAAATTTTGTTCTTCATAAATAGATGTAGCAGCCAGAAGGGCGTTCGTAAATTCTCCTTTGAAATTTTCATCCAAAAAAGATCTTTCTTCGATATCCGAAAGTTTTTTACTAGTCGAAGGTCCAGCTTCTTCCATCTTTTCTATTTTTTTCACTCAATAGATTTCGCAAAATACTTTAAAAAATCACGCTCAACTTAAGTTTCAACTGACGCTGTCACTAACTTACATTGAAGTGATTGCTCACTGCCTTCGTTAAAGAACAAAATCAGATTGGATTTTGAATTTCTTTGTGTGTGTAGGGATATATGTAGGACACTAGGTACAAATATTATAGTCAAAGCAGTGAGCACTGAACTTAACAATTTAGCTTTGTTAAGTAAATATTTGAAATATTTGAAAATGATTCTGGGGAAACAACTTGTACCTTGAAATTTATTCCTCCGAAATGTACACCGCTTTGTCAACCCTGCGACGTTTACTTTTATCGCCAGGTGAAAATTTTAATTAAAAAACTACAAAATGCTCCTACTTTACTAAAAAATCAGCGAGAAATAGCATCACGCGAAGATGCTATAAAAATACATTCTTTGGTGCATAATCAAATAAGCGCTCCGGTTTTTTCTCCAATGCTCAAATATGCGTGGTTTGCTGCTAAATTAATAGAAGAAAGGTCGATTTTTTCAAATGTAAATGACATCTGCTTTCCTCAGACTCTTTTAAAAAAACATTGTGCGTGTCGAGAGGTAACATTTATAAAATGCGCATGGTGTGAAGTATCCTTATGTTTTACTTGTTTTTATGATAAATATCATCCAAAAATTTGTAATGTAATTGTAAGTGTTAATGATAGTGATGAAGATAAATAAAAGCTTTGACACAACATTTTTTGCATTTATTTTTCTAATTGCTTATAAAATTAATTATTTTAAAATTTAAATTAAATATATTAAGCTATATTAAAAGTATTATTTTATTAGCTTTTTATCAAAACATGTAAAATGATAAGATTGTTGATTGAAATAATATTTAGTAAATTCAATAAAATGTTAATTAAAAATTATATTCAGTAAATTCAATAAAAAGAAATTAAAAGTGCAAATTTTTAATAAAAGACACAATTGTTAATTAAATTAATTTAATTTTACATAATATTATATTACATATTTAACATAATAATATAATAAATAACTATTTGCTAGATTAAATAAAAAAAAAAAAAAAAAAAGTGTTGGCAAGAATCGAACCTGAGCCGGCAGCGTGATAGTTAGGGACTTAGTGCCCGAGCTACGCGCTTTTCTCGAAAATAGGTCTAACGCGATCGGTATATAAGGAGCTCTAAAAACTTTAAACCGGTTTTTCTCGAAAACAGCTGAGAGTTGCGCCCTATCCCTTTGCTCAAGTACTCTTCTAGTAGAGCCTTTTCAAAATCGGTAACCCGAAGTCCGCGTCCTCCCCTTGTTAGACGGATCTACTAGGGATTCATGAATGATATTTTTTGAACCGGGTTTGAACGAGGATCTTGTTGGCCATTGTATATCCTTATAATGATCCTCACGTTTTCCAGCATTCACTGCTATCCCATAAGCACAAATAACACGGGTATTTAGTAAAACCAGACTGTTGTCCGAGCAGTAATGTTATTATTTTCAATTAATTGGAAGGAAATAAGAAGGCCGTATAGGTTTCGCAATCGAGCAAATACAAAGATGACGTTTTAAAATTTCATCGAAATTTAACTAGACTTTATTCAAAGTAAAAATATATATTGAAACGTTTCGACTACACTGAGTCTTCATCAGCCTTTTGAAACAATGTGTAATAGACGCATTAAACCAAACCGTCTTTGTTTAAAATATATATACGTTACATGACTTTAATAAATAAATAAATAACATAAAAATAAATATAAAACGTGGTTGGAAACGACAAACATCTCGACACCGGTCACAATGGTAAAAAATAAGGTAGACATGATAAAATAGAGGTCAAACGCGTTATAAAATTGTAAAATGTACTATAAAACCTAATTTGAAGCGAACTTATTCGTCGTTATTTGGCGAGAATATGTTGGTCGGTTGAAAAACATGTTTGTCACCTCCTTCTTAAACAGCGTCAACGTTCGAGATTTTCTTTCGTCAAATGATATGTGGGAGATCGCATTCTAAGAGATAAAAAAAATACAAAGTCACAAGATAATCTTATTAAAACAGGACGGTAGCTCAGTGTTCACAAACATCCATTTACATGATAAAACTTTTTTCCTTTTCTCCAATAGCCTACAAATACTATAATATAATAATCAGTCTTAATACCTGTCGTAAGTTGAAACCCGGAATTGTATAACGTGTTGAGGTATAATAGAGCCGATCAGAAAACCGTGTTATATCGTCACAGATTTAAAAACGAGTGCTGTCAACGAATAATATAAAACCAATTTTTGACGCTTTCGGATTAGAGCGCTGTTCGCAGACGTGTCAGAGAAGGGGAAGTAGCGACAGATCGTCAATGAGGCCTGTGTACGCATTGTTTAGTAACTCTGTATCTCTTTGGGAGTTAATCGCATATGTCTGTCTCCTGATATGGATCATTTCGCTGATTAATCTTTTTTGATAGTTGTATTCCACATCAAGAACACAGACATTTTCCCAATCAAACTGGTGATCGAACCCCATTATATGTTCTGATATAACGGTGTGTTTGGATGGATCTCCTCTTATGTTATATCTATGTTCTTTCAAACGCGTGCTTAGTTTCCTTTTTGTTTGACCAACATACGATGCTTCACAGTTCTTACAACTTATCTTATATACCACGCAATTCCTATCGGATCTTGAATGCTCACCCGACCATGGGGAAATGAACTTTCTTAATTGGTTTAAACATCTATATCCGATCGCGAATTTTGATTTGTCTATAATCGGTTTGATGAATTTGGATATGTGTCTTACAAATGGCAGAACAATGTACGTTTTTTGTGTGTTGTTGGGTGTGAGATTTATCAGGCTGTTTTTAGCGCCAATCTTATTGGCCAACATATTGATTCTAAAATTAATGTGTTTGAAAATGAAGTGAATAGGAAAACCATTGTTCAGAAGAATATTGATGCATAGTTCTACGTTCTTTTTGTGGAAACAAGGGTGTGATAGCAATAACGCTCTGTCGATTAGTCCGTATATGGTGCCGATCTTGTGGCACTGCGGATGATTTGAAAAATAGGATAGAAATCTGCCAGAAAACGTGCTCTTGTGGAACCAGTCAATCATCAATGTGCGATTATCGTTAATTAGTTTGAGGTCAAGAAAGGAGAGAGAGTTATTGTTCTCGTATTCTATCGTGAACTTCAATCTGTCATGGTATGGTTAAAAATGGTTACCCGCTAAGATTGATTGTCTCTTCCAAAAATAGTGCACTCTACAGTTTGGCTACCTTCTTGAATAAGATTATCACTGACAGCCTACCATTACCGAAGAGCCATGTAAAAAATAGTTTTGTACTCTATGAACGCCTATCGGGGTTAAGATTGAGGGCGTCCGACGTTTTACTCTCATTGGATGTATCTTCTCTTTTCACGAATGTTCCTCTAAATCTTGCAAGCCAAGGGATCGCTAACAGGTGGAATTTTATCATGCCAAACACCAGGTTACCGGTACAAGAGTTTATGACCGCCATTGATTTTATACTAACATCAACATATTTTAAATATAATGGGAAGGTCTATAAACAAATGTTTGGAACACCGATGGGCTCGCCCTTGTCGCCTATGATAGCCGATATTGTAATGCAGGATTTGGAGGAACACGTTCTAAAATCTATAAAATGCTCACCCACCTTTTATTTTCGTTACGTCGACGACATCATTTTGGCGGCACCTGTTAAGGCAACACAGTCAATCCTTGAGGCATTCAATGCATACCATGACAGATTGAAGTTCACGATAGAATACGAGAACAATAACTCTCTCTCCTTTCTTGACCTCAAACTAATTAACGATAATCGCACATTGATGATTGACTGGTTCCACAAGAGCACGTTTTCTGGCAGATTTCTATCTTATTTTTCAAATCATCCGCAGTGCCACAAGATCGGCACCATATACGGACTAATCGACAGAGCGTTATTGCTATCACACCCTTGTTTCCACAAAAAGAACGTAGAACTATGCATCAATATTCTTCTGAACAATGGTTTTCCTATTCACTTCATTTTCAAACACATTAATTTTAGAATCAATATGTTGGCCAATAAGATTGGCGCTAAAAACAGCCTGATAAATCTCACACCCAACAACACACAAAAAACGTACATTGTTCTGCCATTTGTAAGACACATATCCAAATTCATCAAACCGATTATAGACAAATCAAAATTCGCGATCGGATATAGATGTTTAAACCAATTAAGAAAGTTCATTTCCCCATGGTCGGGTGAGCATTCAAGATCCGATAGGAATTGCGTGGTATATAAGATAAGTTGTAAGAACTGTGAAGCATCGTATGTTGGTCAAACAAAAAGGAAACTAAGCACGCGTTTGAAAGAACATAGATATAACATAAGAGGAGATCCATCCAAACACACCGTTATATCAGAACATATAATGGGGTTCGATCACCAGTTTGATTGGGAAAATGTCTGTGTTCTTGATGTGGAATACAACTATCAAAAAAGATTAATCAGCGAAATGATCCATATCAGGGGACAGACATATGCGATTAACTCCCAAAGAGATACAGAGTTACTAAACAATGCGTACACAGGCCTCATTGACGATCTGTCGCTACTTCCCCTTCTCTGACACGTCTGCGAACAGCGCTCTAATCCGAAAGCGTCAAAAATTGGTTTTATATTATTCGTTGACAGCACTCGTTTTTAAATCTGTGACGATATAACACGGTTTTCTGATCGGCTCTATTATACCTCAACACGTTATACAATTCCGGGTTTCAACTTACGACAGGTATTAAGACTGATTATTATATTATAGTATTTGTAGGCTATTGGAGAAAAGAAAAAAAGTTTTATCATGTAAATGGATGTTTGTGAACACTGAGCTACCGTCCTGTTTTAATAAGATTATCTTGTGACTTTGTATTTTTTTATCTCTTAGAATGCGATCTCCCACATATCATTTGACGAAAGAAAATCTCGAACGTTGACGCTGTTTAAGAAGGAGGTGACAAACATGTTTTTCAACCGACCAACATATTCTCGCCAAATAACGACGAATAAGTTTGCTTCAAATTAGGTTTTATAGTACATTTTACAATTTTATAACGCGTTTGACCTCTATTTTATCATGTCTACCTTATTTTTTACCATTGTGACCGGTGTCGAGATGTTTGTCGTTTCCAACCACGTTTTATATTTATTTTTATGTTATTTATTTATTTATTAAAGTCATGTAACGTATATATATTTTAAACAAAGACGGTTTGGTTTAATGCGTCTATTACACATTGTTTCAAAGGCTGATGAAGACTCACAAGGGGAACACCAGAATTGGCCCCCTCCGATTTGGCTGAATTTTATATATGTTATAGTTCAGCCCTTCCACTAAATCGTGGTAAAAGGATACGATGCACTTCTCAAGCATTCACGAGAAAAACGCGTTCAAAGATTCTATGTTGGTAATGTACCGAACGGTAAGTGTAGTTTGACAAGCAGCGGCGTGGTGTAGTGAGTAAGGTGTCGGACTAGAATGTTGCATGTTGCTGGTTCGAATCTTACTTTTATAATTTTTTTTTGTATTATTTTTTTTGTATTTTTTATTTTTTATTGTATTATATTGTATATGTTTTATTTTTAATATTTAATTCTAAAAATTAATGTATCAAACAATTTTACAAAATTTAAAAATATAATTTATATTTTTATACGTTGCGTTTCTTAAAATTAAAATTTAATTAACACACACACATATTTATTATTAATTGTAAATTGTCATGCAATTTATATAAAATTTTTTTGTATAATAGGAGGAAAAAAAGAAGAGAAGGATAAGAAAATTTGAATCTTTTATTATGTTTGCAACTATATTTTATTTTGTTCACAATAAGCAAAATCTATTTATTATCAGAATCAGAAACAGAATTACATTAAAAATTATTTTAAGAATAAACTATAATTTTAAATATATTTATTACATAACAAATAAATTTTAGTTTAATAACGTAAATTTACAATAACAATTTACAAATAATAATAAATATGTGTGTGTGTTAATTAAATTTTAATTTTAAAAAACGCAACGTATAAAAATATAAATTATATTTTTAAATTTTGTAAAATTGTTTTGATACATTAATTTTTAGAATTAAATATTAAAAATAAAACATATACAATATAATACAATAAAAAAAAAAAAATTATAAAAGTAAGATTCGAACCAGCAACATGCAACATTCTAGTCCGACGCTTTACTCACTACACCACGCCGCTGCTTGTAAAACTACACTTACCGTTCGGTACATTACCAACATAGAATCTTTGAACGCATTTTTCTCGCGAATGCTTGAGAAGTGCATCGTATCCTTTTATCACGATTTAGTGGGAGGGCTGAACTATAACATATATAAAATTCAGCCAAATCGGAGGGGGCCAATTCTGGTGTTCCCCTTGTCAGTGTAGTCGAAACGTTTCAATATATATTTTTACTTTGAATAAAGTCTAGTTAAATTTCGATGAAATTTTAAAACGTCATCTTTGTATTTGCTCGATTGCGAAACCTATACGGCCTTCTTATTTCCTTCCAATTAATTTTTGATCTACATCGAGCGGTATTATTATTCTAAATATTTATTATTTTTTCAAATCGCCACAAATTTGCCATTTGTGGGTCTTATAGGCAATTTTATCGAGAAGGACCTTTATACTCTCATACTTTTCCTGCATTACCGTGGAGTGAGCAATAGGCACTGGAGCATATACGTTAGTATTGTGTAGTAAGACGGCTTTTATACTTACTTTAGAAGAGTTTATAAAGAGCCTCCAATCTTCGGCTCTGTAACAATTTTCTTTTAACTCTTTCATAAGACCTTCTACATTATTGCAGAATACCAATGTAAATTTATCACATTTCGAAAAATATTGCCGAAATTCTGACTCTCGATTACGATACACAGATACTTTAGTACCAGGTTCCACAACATTTTTACTCTTTAGAAAAGATGCCAAGTACTCCGCACCATCTTTAGGTAAACCTAAATTTCGAATTACGTCATTCAGTTCGGGCTGTGTGACTAGCGATGGAACTTTTGGTTTTTCTTTGCATCGAACAAACTCCACATCGCTATCATTGCATTCATCATAACTCTCTGATTCAGATTCTTCTACAAACTGTTCGTTAACCTCCATTGTTTCAACATCTCGAAATGTGCTATCGAACATGGAATTATCGACATAGTTGTTAGGTACAACTGGAATCGGTGGCGTTACAGACGCGACTGGGACGTAAACGATTTTATTCTTATTTTTCGCATTAAAACCTGCAACATTATTTATACAAAAATAACAATTGTTCTCACAGCTGGGTTGTGTCCACATCGCGGGAGTGGAGAACTTGATGTAATTCCTATCACCCAGTTTTTTATAACGGGACAGCATCAATCTGCAACTATTACAAATTATGTTAGGAACCCAGCTTATACCTTGGTACATCTCCAGACCAAATATTTCTTTATATATTTCACACGTAATATCGTCTATTTTTTTCCGCATGCTACTGACTTCATATTTACAACAAATGTAACAGAATACATTGATGTTTTTTTGGCAATCATGGTATTGCCTGTCACTTGAATGTTGCATTTTTTTGTGACGCACGAAACGTAGTATCTCAAATAGTGTGTAAAGTAAAAGTAATAAATTTGTCAAAACTGGTGCCAAGACTGATTCGCTAGTCATGAGACGTCTCGAGCCCGCCTTGTCACGAGGTGTTCTGCAACTCCTTTCGTCTATACTGTAGTCTTTACTCGATTTGAAACGTCTCGTATTGACGGCGTGACTACTTAGAGGGTTATAGTATTATGGAGCATGTAATTAAATATGTATTTCGGGTCAGCAGCTCCCTTTACAAAATTTGTGTGTAATAGGACTCGACAGCTTGTGCTGTGCAGTTACTCTCTGAACTTTCTGGAATAAACGGAACTGTAGTTTACTCAACTCAGCAGTTCTGGACTACACTGGACTGTACTGTACTGTACTGGACAGTACTGGAATTTACTGGGCAGTACTGGAATGTACCGGACAGTTCTGATCA
>CABEGB010001305.1:65365-154777 GCA_901521435.1 Crematogaster levior
AACGTGACATTTCTATTTCATAAGCATTTTATAAATGCAAATTACGAAATAAAAATACTACCTTAATCAAAATAATATATTTTACAGAGAGAACTGTCTATTAGTTTCTTTCTCAGCCTGCATTTCTTTTTGCAGTGAGCGATACAAATGATTCGATTCCTGTGGTAGAACAACTTTATTACGGCGTGCAAAAATTTTTCGTTTGTGCGCGTAGCGTGCCGTTTCAAAATAACAGAATTTATACACGTATAACCTCATCGTACCGTCAACGTGCTGCTACAATATTACTGTGTGTCAACTATTAACTTATAAGTCTAACGTTGTGCCGGCAACGTACCGTCAATGTGCTGTTTACATGATTTGTTTCATGTGATTTCACAAATTTAGACACATGCTGTCTCACATGAGTGCAATGTGCGCGCACGGCGTAACGTTTCAGAGCTTCATCGTGCCGGCAACGTGCGGATACTGTATCGTGCAAATGCTATCTGGGAGACGTCTCGCGTGTTAATCCTTAAGTAAAGGAATCCTTCTTTTCAAGTTGTATAAATAAGTTGAGTGATTTGTAATTGTGCAATAAGCACATAATTGTTAGTGCCTCACAAGCACTTAAGTATTAGTGCCTCACAAGCACTCAAGTATTGGTGTCTCACAAGCACACAAGTATTGGTGCCTCACAAGCACACTAATGATAGTGCCTCACAAGCACATAAGTATTGGTGTTTCACAAGCATACAAGAGATAGTGCTTCACAAGCACATACAGTGGCGTGCAAAAGTTTCCGGCCAGTAACATTTTATACTCTAATTTTTTTTTAAAACCCTAATAAAATTTTACTTATTACCAGTTGCGAGTATAACATATAGGTAACAAAATAATATAGTGAAAAAATATTGTTTATGTTTATGAAAATATTTATTGTTGTAAATGTCATATTTACATGTGCAAAAGTTTCCGGCCATTTTGTATTACAAAGAAAATTATTGGTCCACTCATTCTATATTGCACTTCAGTAACTTAAAATAATATTTTAGTGTCAATACTTTGTAGCCATACCCTTTGCAGCGATAACAGCGGCACAACGAGCTGGCATTGATTCTATTAATCGATTAATGCAAGCAGACAAAATATTATTCCATTCTTGCTTTAACGATTCGAATAAGACGGTCTTATTTGAATGTGTATGCCTTCGAATTTGGCGATCTAGCTGCTCCCACAAGTGTTCTATCGGATTCAAGTCCGGTGATTGAGATGGCCAGCTTAAAACTTCTATATTTCTATTAGCAAACCACTCCTGTAACATCTTTGAAGTATGTTTGGGGTCATTATCCTGCTGAAATATCCAATCCTGTGGCATTTTTTCTTCAGCATATGTTAGCAAGTTCTTTCTTAAAATGTCCTTGTAAACAGCAGCATTTATAGTTCCAATGATCTCGACAAGTGGACCGACTCCTTGTGCGGAGAAAATTCCCCAAACCATCACACTTCCTCCACCGTGCTTTACAGTAGGAATTTAGTACCGAGCGTCATTTCTGGTACCCGTAGGACGTCGTACATGTTGTCGGCCATCGCTTCCAAAAAGATTAAATTTAGATTCATCTGAGAAAGCTACTTTTTTCCAATCTTCGACTGTCCAATTTTTGTGAATCTTAGCAAACTGTAATCGGGCTTTCCTGTTCTTTTTACTGATTAGCGGTTTTCTAATACCTATACGGCCAAATAGTCCTACATCATGTAGTCTTCGTGTCACAGTGCTACGACTAACATCGGCAAGATTCTCATTCTGTAACTCGCGTGCAATTTGAGCAATTTTCCTTACATCTGCAGTTGACTTGCGTTTAATGACTCGATCTACTTTTTTAGATGTCTTTCGTGGTTTTTCACTACGCAGGCGATCTTCCAAACCGTATCCAGCACGATAGCTAGCAATAATATCATTCACGGTTGATTTTCCTATCGATAATAATGAAGCAATCTCACGAGAACACTTTCCATTTTCAGAAAATTTAATTACTCTCTCTCGAATTTGTACTTGCGTATTGCCGAGCCATGTTTAAGCTCTCAGGACTTCCTACGAACTAAGTGTATTTGTTCGCGAGCGAACGAAGGGCTCCGCTAAGCCCTTATCACGCTGCATGCATCGCCTGTGTTGCATGGCCTGTGCAACATAGGTGGTGTAATGCAGCACTAATATACGTGGAGAGTAGCGGCAGTAATGTGTGTTACATCGCACACATTGCTGTCGTTGCTCTCCATTCACGCTGTACGCGGGACTTGCGTCCCGCTATCAATACGTCGAACTTAGCCGCGCTCACGCGGAGCGCGCTCGAGTAGAGAGACGGCGGCGCTGCCGTTTCCCCAAATATTCAAAAGGCCTTAGTCATCGTCCCCAATTAGTTTATTTATAATTATATTTATGTAGAAGTATTGATTTAGACTTTTCCGAGCTTTTCTGGAGTGTTCTTTTCATGTCGTCATTTCCTTCAAGAGGAAGTGACGACAGGAAAGAACATTCCAGAAAAGCACAGTATAAAAACAGACACAAAGTGGGGACGAGGGCCAGTCTACTTAGATCCGCTCGAGTACGACCCGCTTTTTTTTCGCTTATTAATTCGCATTATAGTTCACACGCCTTTTAGGATAATCGCTTTTTATCCTATCGTGAACTGTCTTCGCGATAGCAAAGTCGCCTGCTTTGCTGTGCTTAACACGCGCGCTTCTCTGGAGTCGCTTGCTCCACGCGTTCGCGGAGCCTATATTCGCACGCGTCTCACTCGCTTTCGGTCGCATTTCGCGCTCCTCACTGCGGACTCGCATTGTCCGTGCTGTGTTCTGTATCGCGGTCCGAGAGTGTGTGAGCTGTGGAAAAACTGTGTAAATAACTTTGTACATATTACGACTTTTATTGTGACTGTGACTTTTAAATATACTCTTTTTAGTTATTGTGCAAAACTTGCGTGTGAATCATTTTTGCGTGTGCGTGTTCGTATCTGTCCGCCTCTATCTCCTCAAGGCTCCGTTCCGTACCGAACAGTATTCATTGAACGCAATATTATGTAAATATAAACAAATAACTCGAGGCCTATGGGTAATACAAAATGGCCGGAAACTTTTGCACATGTAAATATGACATTTATAACAATAAATATTTTCATAAACATAAACAATATTTTTTCACTATATTATTTTGTTACCTATATGGTATATCGTAACTGGTAATAAGTAAAATTTTATTAGGGTTTAAAAAAAAAATTAGAGTATAAAATGTTACTGGCCGGAAACTTTTGCACGCCACTGTATATATCGGTGTCTCATAAGCACATAGAGATCAGTGTCTCACATATACACGGATGCGCATTCTCGCTAAGTGAAAGAAAGGCCATTTTACATTCGTTGGATCTCACAAGCACACAATAAGTCATCTCTCGAGCTATACGAGCATTCTATATCTGTGCCCTTCCTAGATGAGTTCATAAGATAAGTAATTACATCATAAGATAAGTTCTTGCATGCTACTCATTGTTTATATAACAAATAATATATTCTGTACGTTAAATGCCGTATTGCGTTCTTATAATAACACTGCTTTCTGCATATTCATTATACTACAATTCATATCAGAATATTATACGTTTCCCTCACGGAAAAAACACTCAAAAAGACACTCAAAGTAACACTCAATTTGAGTATTATTTCGGACACTCAACTTGAGAGTGACACTTAACTTGAGAGTGATACTCAACTTGAGTGTCAATTTGAGTGTTAGGGCCTATCCAGACAAACTTGCATAGTCACATAAACGTATGCATAAAGAAATTGATTGGTTCATTTCCTTATGCATTTGTTTGTGGACCAATCAATTTCTTTAAGCATACGTTTATGCGATTATGCAAGTTTGTCTGGATAGGCCCTTACTCTCAACTTGAATCAACTTTATGACACGTGAAAGAGTTTTAGTCATAATCGTAAGGCTGTAAGCAAATCAAACGATTAAAAAAAATGTAATTCAAACTTATGATATATAATAATGAATATTAGTAAATATTACAATACATAACAGTATTGTGATAAATACATGAATGAAACGTATAATATTCTGATATGAATTGTAGTATAATGATTATGCAGAAAGCAGTGTTATTATAAGAACGCAATACGGCATATAACGTACAGAATATGTTATTTGTTATATAAACAATGAGTAGCATGCAAGAACTTATCTTATGATGTAATTACTTATCTTATGAACTCATCTAGGAAGGGCACAGATATAGAATGCTCGTATAGCTCGAGAGATGACTTATTGTGTGCTTGTGAGATCCAACGAATGTAAAATGGCCTTTTTTTCACTTAGCGCATCCATGTATATGTGAGACACTGATCTCTATGTGCTTATGAGACACCGATATATATGTGCTTGTAAAGCACTATCACTTGTATGCTTGTGAAGCACCAATACTTATGTGCTTGTGAGGCTCCAATACTTGTGTGCTTGTGAGACACCAATACTTAAGTGCTTGTAAGATACTAACAATTATGTGCTTATTGCACAATTACAAATCACTCAACTTATTTATACAACTTGAAAAGAAGGATTCCTTTACTTAAGAATTAACACGCGAGACGTCTCGTGGTCGAACAGATACTGTGTCGCTAACTGCTCAGACAATTGAAAATCGTCGATCACACTCAAACTTGAGTTTAAACACTCAATCATTGGGTGTACATACTCAACCTTTAAAGCATACACTCAATTTTGAGTATAAATACTTAATATTTGAGTGTCCACACTCAATGTTCGAGTGTAAATTCTCAAGCTTCAGTGCAAACACTCAAAATTTGAGTATAACACCCAAATATGAGAGTAAACTCCCAAAATTAAGTGTTAACACTTAAATTTGAGTGTAAACACTCAATATTTCAGTGTTTTTTCCGTAAGGGTTCATTCATGTATTTATCACAATACTGTTATGTATTGTGTAATATTTACTAATATTCATTACACCGGCACACAAAAAAAAAAGTGGTCTGTACATTTGACTAGACCCACCTAAGCTTATGTATTTCGATGCGCGGATTCCAAATCTGTAGTCTGTTTTACCCGTACACCCTCAAAATTTTGAGTAAATTGCAAAAAACCGCAAAAAATGGCAAAAAATCGCGAAAAATCGCAGTTGTGCGAATGGAAAAATTTTTCTCGAACTATATCAAGTATATTTTTTATGTATTTTGATGCGCTGAATCCAAATCTGAAGTTGATTCATCTCGTTGACCCTTCAAATTTAGAGTAAATTGCAGAAAACCGCTAAAAATATTTAAAAAATAAAAAAAATAGTCATGAAGTAGTAGATAATATCAAAAAATAGTATTGTTCTTACTCACAGTAATGAACTAAATATGATTCCTTTCAAATTATGCTATAAAATTTATAGATTGTAATTAAATTTAAAAAAAAAACGATCTTCATTAAGTTTACACTGTTCTTCGCTTATATCGAACTCTTTTCTCTTCGAATGTTCTATGCAATGGGTTTCTCTTTCGTTTTTTATTATTTGTGGTTACTTCTCTCTTCAAAGTCCAACAAAAATCTGCCATCATGTTGACGTTCCACCTTCCTTGATACCTATTCTCCATTTCACTTATGTCTTGGTGAAATCGTTCTCCTTGTTCTTCACTGTAGTCTCCAAGGTTTTGTGGAAAGTAGTCTAGATGAGAATGAAGAAAGTGCAATTTGAGATTCATCAAGCAACCCAAATTTTTGTAATTTTCCAATAACTCTTCAACCAATTCCTCGTAATTCTCACTCTTATTATTTCCCAAAAAATTCTGTGAAACATTTTTAAAACTTTTCCAAGCTGCTTCCTCAGTGTCATCCATTTGTCCGATAAAATTTCCGTCTTCAAATAAACTCCGAATTTATGGACCATCGAAAATCCCCTCTTTCAACTTGGAGAAGAGAAACCCATTGCATAGAACATTCGAAGAGAAAAGAGTTCGATATAAGTGAAGAACAGTGTAAACTTAATGAAGATCGTTTTTTATTTTATTTAATTACAATCTATAAATTTTATAGCATAATTTGAAAGGAATCATATTTAGTTCATTACTGTGAGTAAGAACAATACTATTTTTTGATATTATCTACTACTTCATGACTATTTTTTTTTATTTTTTAAATATTTTTAGCGGTTTTCCGCAATTTACTCTAAATTTGAAGGGTCAACGAGATGAATCAACTTCAGATTTGGATTCAGCGCATCAAAATACATAAAAAATATACTTGATATAGTTCGAGAAAAATTTTTCCATTCGCACAACTGCGATTTTTCGCGATTTTTTGCCATTTTTTGCGGTTTTTTGCAATTTACTCAAAATTTTGAGGGTGTACGGGTAAAACAGACTACAGATTTGGAATCCGCGCATCGAAATACATAAGCTTAGGTGGGTCTAGTCAAATGTACAGACCACAATTTTTTTTTTGTGTGCCGGTGTTATTATATATGATAAGTTTGAATTACATTTTTAATTACATTTTTTTTAATCGTTTGATTTGCTTACAGCCTTACAATTATGAGTCCACAAACAAATGCATAAGGAAATGAACCAATCAATTTCTTTATGCATACGTTTATGCGACTATGCAAGTTTGTCTGGATAGGCCCTAACACTCAAATTGACACTCAAGTTGAGTATCACTCTCAAGTTGAGTGTCACTCTCAAGTTGAGTGTCCGAAATAATACTCAAATTGAGTGTTACTTTGAGTGTCTTTTTGAGTGTTTTTTCCGTAAGGGACAACTATATTCGCGAAGTGTTCAAAAATAAATTACCGGCTCCGTCAACAATAAGAAGTTGGTATGGTAGTATCAGAGGATTACCCGGGTTTACCTTAGAAGCTGTAGAAATGTTAAAACAAAGAAGTAAAGCTGCTGGTGACAAAAAATTGTACGCTTGTCTAACAACAGATGAGATGGCCATTAGGCAGCAAGTTCAATGGAATAATACCGAAAAACGATTTGTTGGATACGTCGACCATGGACTTATAATATCAGAACCGGATGATTTACCTTTAGCGAAAGAAGCTTTGGTTTATCTCATTACATGTATTAACGAGCGGTGGAAAATACCTGTAGCCTATTTTTTAGTGGCTGGATTGACGGCTAAAGAACGATCCGAAATTACTAAAAAAGTGTTAGAGTTTATAGCACCATCCGGAATAAAAATTATTGCACTTACTTTTGACGGATTAGCGGCGAATATCTCTATGTGTAAAGAGCTAGGAGCAGATATCTATAATAACAAGACGTTCTTCGAACATCCAACAGAAGAACACAATATTTTTATTTTTTTGGATGCAGCACATATGCTAAAATTAATAAGGAATACATTTGCATCAAAACGATTATTGTACGATGCAAATCATAATGAAATAAATTTTCAATTTATTGAAAATTTAATTCATTTGCAAGAAACAGGACATTTTCATCTTGCAAATAAACTTAATAACAAACACTTGCAGTGGAGGAAAAATAAAATGAATGTTAAATTAGCAGCTCAAACGCTCAGCGAAAGTTGTGCCGTAGCTTTAGAGCAACTGCAAGATGATAAACATCCTGATTTTTTAAATTGCGCTGCAACTATAAAATTTTGCAGAATGTGTAACAACATTTTTGATTGTTTAAATACAAGAAGTAAATTTGCCAATCATTTTAAGAAACCTTTAAATAAAAATACTGCTGCTAATATTTTCGAGTTTTTTACAGAAGCCATCAAAATTACGAAACATGGACCTTTAATAATAAACACAAAATCTAAAACTGGATTTCTTGGATTTATATTAGATATGAATAATTTAAAAAATATGTTTTATGAATACGTAGAAACAGATTATTTACAATACATACTCTCGTACAAATTATCACAGGACCATTTAGAGATTTTCTTCTCATGTACCTATACGGTCCATGTGCGGATATAACAATAACCCTAATTACATGCAATTTTCATCAGCGTATAAACGATTACTTTGCCATAATGAAGTTAAGTCGTCAGCTCAAGCAAACTGTATTGCAATCAGTAATATTAGTATTTTAACAGCGTCATCATCGACTAAAAAATTATGTATAACACAAGACGAGACCTTGGACACTGCGGATACTGAAAATGAGAGTATTATAATAAATGACATTCCTTTAGAATACATTAATAGCGTAATACATTAAACACGTTATACCACACAGTTTTATATATTGCAGGATTTGTCGAACGCAAATTATTAAAAAAGTTAAAATGTAATACATGTTTTCAGCTCCTCAATGAATGTGAAATAGTAAACTCTCAATTCATAAAGAGAAAAAGTTTTGGTTTTTTACGATTTCCTACTCTCGACACTGTTAGAATAGTTACGGTTTGCGATAAAGTTTTCAATATTTTTAAATTAGAAAACAAATTAAAAATAAAAAACATTATTTCTACAATGGTTCAATCTACTTTTAGAAATATTAATTATGATGCATTATTTATTAATTTTGATACGCATGTTAAAGAACTCGAAATATTAGAGAACCACAAATATATATTAATTAAATTAATAATAACATTTTATTTTGAAGTAAAATTATATTACGAAGGTAAATGCATCACATCAGATAAACAAAAGGATTTATTGAGACACACGTTAACGAAAGCGGTACTTTTTAGCGGGCAATAATATTATATATTATATAATTACATATATATATATATATATATATATATATATATATACACAAATGTTAATATATTAATACATTTAATAATTAAGTTTATTTACATTTTATTTATGTTTTATAAGTGGTTTTGAACTTTGCTAAGAATAATAAAACAACGCAGTCATGTTATATTCTATCTCTTTTTTTCTTCCTGTTTTACCGGCGAAATGCGACTTCGTGTTTCAATTTTCTGCCATTTAGCCATCGGAGGTGCGCGTGATGTTGGCGACACAGCAAAGCATTGTGAGAATAGGCAGAAATATATCAACTGGCAGTCCATAGTTATATAGTCAAAGGGCCCGACTGGCAAGTGGCAGCACTGGTCTGAGCGTGTAGGAATAGTTAGCCCAGTCAAATAGTACATTTAAAAAAGAAAGTGAAGGGAACAGCGGGATTTTTTTTGGGCTTGAAAAGGGGGTCAAGGAGAGCTTAACCCCAAGTTTGCACCCCTGTAGACCTTGAGCTTTTTTAAGGGGGTTAAATTTGAAGTAAAAATTTTACTTTTTTGCTTATAACTAATTACGGTCGCGAGATATGGAAAAATTGTTCAAGAGAAAGTTGTAGACAATAAAAAAACGAACATTTTACCTTTTTTAATCGTTTTATTTAGTGCAAAATTGCGCTTTGTAGAGCGCGGCAAAGATGCAAGTCAACGTTACCGCGCCATAATACATAATACTTCCACAAATTATTTATAAAAAATATAAAATTATTTATAAATTTTATAAATACCACATGAAAAATGTCATTAAACCTAATTTTAAAATCGAACAAATTAAAAAACTAATTAAATTAAAAAACAAATTAAAAAAAAAATTAAAAACGAAAATCGAACATTTAAAAAAAAATAAGCATTGTTTATTACGTTAATGGAATCGAAATATAACGGTCGACGCACAAAACATTATTTTAAAATATCACCAAATATTTTTTCTGAATATATCATATGATAATTAATTTTCATTAAAATTTGTAAGAATATACTATTTTATTGGAACGTTATTATTATTATTATTACTATTTTTAACTTTTTTTATTATTGTTATAATTATTATTATTATTGTTGTTGTTATTAATTATTTTTTTGTAAATGTACTTTTCGTTATGTTCGTTTACATTCATTTGCGTTATTTGTAGTACATGATATAGAAAATACTTTTCCCTGTTGCGCGAAACAAATGTTTCCTCTTATTATGGCGCGGTAACGTTGACTTGCATCTTTGCCGCGCTCTACAAGGCGCAATTTTGCACTAAATAAAACGATTAAAAAAGGTAAAATGTTCGTTTTTTTATTGTCTACAACTTTCTCTTGAACAATTTTTCCATATCTCGCGACCGTAATTAGTTATAAGCAAAAAAGTAAAATTTTTACTTCAAATTTAACCCCCTTAAAAAAGCTCAAGGTCTACAGGGGTGCAAACTTGGGGTTAAGCTCTCCTTGACCCCCTTTTTAAGCCCAAAAAAAAATCCCGCTGTTCCCTTCACTTTCTTTTTTAACGTCGATTTTTGTATAATTTGACTGGGCTAAGTTGCCCAATTTTTTGAGAGATGTCGCTGCCATTTATTAGACGCGCGTACGTGCACGCGATTTCACATCCTTGTCTTTTGCTCACATGTCAGAAAAGGACAACACGAGTACACACACAAAGAGAAAGCATGTCATGTGCGCTCAGAGCTAAAAAACCGCATCGGTAACTCGACGTTTTTAATTCTATCTAAATTTCTATGTTTTACATTACCATCATCGTCTAAGTTCGGTCTCAGCTATAAGATCCCCTTAAAATTGATATAGATTTTAATTTTTTGGTCCTAAATTAAATGAAGAATTTATTGCGAAAAATATTACCTCAGCCAGAATTCGAACCTGAAACTCCCCTATTCCGTGTGGGTGTCATATTAATTCGACCACTGAAGCATGTGATAATATTTATCACAATAACCTGTATCCTGTGAGCATCTTTATTTTGGTATAGTATATGCCTGGCAAGTTATAGTATGTGTCTAAGAAACGTTCTAGTAACACCATTATTTTGATCCAAGGTGGAAATTTAAACAAATTCAAACTCTACTTCGCCAGTGAATATTAAACAATAATTTCGACCCATTGCTTATTGACCTATCTGGCAAATCATCTGGATGTTATCGACAGATTTTTCGCTTCTTTGGAATATAGAAATCGCCAACTTTAAAACCGATATCGATTTTACTTTTTTGGCCCTAAATTAAATGAAGAATTTAGAATATAAATGAAAAAATAGTACATTGCTATCTGATGATAACACAACATAAACTTATGTTAAAGTACTTTCGATGTACTTATGAAAAATATTTTCTTGTAAACAATACATTTTCAACTTCTATCATCATAGAGTGAAGCAATGAAGCCCATACAATCTGTGTATCTCTTATAAAATATAAATATTAAAAATTGTAATGTATTCTCTGTGGATGTAAACAATAATATAACTTTATTAGGTCCACTTCAATGTTTGTAAGGCATTGTATTAATATTTAAAAAATAGGAATCATTTTGGAATTTATAATAAATGAAACTCATATCAAATAGATTATATCGTGTATAATTTTTACTATCACATAGCATTTTCTACTGGAAAAACTAGTATAATACTGGTGCATTGAGTACAATTTTAGATACTAATTGCCAGTAGAAAACATTTAAAATTTTATTCAAAACAGTGTTATACACAGTGTTCTATGTACTAGTTTTTTCAGTAGAAATGCTATTAAAATCTTTTTTTTCTCTCTTTCCCTTCTCCTTCATCCAACTCTAACTCTTGTACTTTTCTCTTTCTGCTACATTTCTTCATTTCTCAGTCATTTTTTAATAAACTAAACAGTAAAAGAATTTTAATTACATATGTAATTATATAAGTAATAAAAGAAGTAATACATTAAATAATTTATGTATATTATTTTATAACAGTTCAAAGTTTCAAGGAAAAGATATAAAACAAAGCTCGTTCATAATTCATATTCATAACATCAAAAAGTTCATTCATGTTTTCATTCTAAACATGCAAATCATACACATACCGCTCTTATATATGGAAAATCATTACACATATATTTTTCACATAAGATAATTTCAACAAATAATATTGTCATTTATTTGTTAATATTTTGTCATAGTAATTTTTTAATTTTTTTATATATGTCAAAGTAAAAATAAATCATTTTTTGATTGAAATTCTACACACTTACTAGTAAATTTATATTAATTTTATCAGTAAAAAAAAAAACAAGAAAATATCTTTAGTAGCAAATGACATCTTACTATTAAATGCACTTGTTATTCTAATTTAGCAAAAGTGTACACAAACTACATGCAATTCAAAATGTTATTATAGTTTGCAATATTATAAACCATATTTTAAATTATATAAAAATTACATAAAAATTACATAAAAATTATTTTATGAAAAATTTTATTTTTATATAAATTATTATCTTATTAGATTGTTGTAGATGAAAAATAGTGAACTTTTTAATGAAATTTTAAACGATAATAACTCTCTCTCTCTCTCTTTGCTTGAAATAGATTTTATTGGTCAATATAAACAGCAGCAGATACACTTTTTGAACATGATACAAGTGCATTTATATCCACATATATCCACATCTGGTCTCTGGAATGCTTCAAAAATGATTTTGACTTGCTTCACTTTTTAATATCTTCTCCATTAAGCAAGAATAGATGCTCAAAAAAGTGATAATTAGTAGAAGAAAGTGATAATTAGTAAAAGAAAAGATAAATATAGATAAAAAAGTCTCATATTGTAATTGGTTTAATTTGATAGATATTATTATTGTTCAAACATGTGGTTGAATGTTATCATGAAGTAACATAATATCAACAGAAATGTCAAATGCTTATTTCGCCAGCAATAATTAACAATATAATATATCTATTGATTCATGTGAACCATCTTATGCATAATTTTCAGATATTAAGTTAACATTTTTTTGCATTAATGATTTTACCATTAATGATTTTAAAAAAGGAATAGAATAATCCCACAAGTAGATTACTAGTAGATCATTACTACTACTACTACTACTGCTACTACTATTGCTTCATGACAATATTTCGACCATGCATCTTAAAAGTGCGCAATAATCATGAAATTGAACAAATTATATATAATATAAATTTTCTCTTTTTCATTCATTATATTCATCAAATATCATAAACTAATTACTACTTTTTTAAACATCTATATCATTTTTTAAAAAAGTAGTTTAAATGTCACTAAAAAGTAGTTTAAATGTTTAAAAAAGAATCGCTTTTGTTCTGTTATTTTAACTATAATATAATAGATATAAATAAAAAATATCACATTGCATGCACTTCAATCAATATACCATTTGTTATTGAGTACAATTCACAAATTATACCAGTATGTTTTAACTAAATTGTTTTAGTAAGTGTATATATTTACTAGTAATAATAAAAATGTTTGTTTCTTTTACTTTTAACATTTTGATGTAAACATTTACTAGTAAGTGTATACAATTACTGAATTTTACGTTTTCACTGTAACACGTATAACACTGTTCAATGTATACATTTTTGTCACTCATTCTGTTTAATGTTAATGTAAATAATGATATCTAGCTACAACATAACTATTTACAATAAGTCATCTTGTTATATAGATCCGTTCATAAATTGCATGTGGCACAAAGAAAGAGAACTATGTTTGTTAATATTTATCTAGTACAAATTACAATATTCTCATTTTCCATTTCGTCATATGATTAAACTTATGAATAGTTGAAATATAAATTAAAAACTTGTCTATATGTATGTGTCTAACATTTAAAATATATTTAAAAGAAATATTATGAATAAGACAAAAAATATAAAATATAAATAGCACTCAGTACACATATACAGGATATTGAGATTATTTTAATCAATCTACTAGAATATCTCGTAGCCTTTACGTTTGAGGCAAAACTGTTTTAGACAAAAGTTGGTTTGAAGAGGGACAAATAAAATTAATTTTCAAAAGAATTAATTTTTAAGGTCATATGAAAACTATCTCGCATATTATAATACTTAATACTTTAGTATACATATAAATAAACGAAAGGAATCATATTATGTAAAAAAATCGTATAATTTCATTAAAAAAAAAAAAAAAAAAAAAACGATGGCAGTGGCCTTCATATTATCTTGAAAAATTAATTTTTTCGAAAATTAATTTTATTATTATTTGTTCCTCTTCAAATTATGCAAATTTTTACTAAAACATTTTTGCCTTAAACATAAAGGCGAGATATTCTAACGGATTGATTAAAATGGTTCACCTTGTTCAATACAAGGTGAACCAATGCAAATAGATTATATGATGTAGGATAGACGAATCAAAGAGTCATTTTTTTTTATCTACTGGGTGCTATTCCATATTCAATTCCATAATTATGAATAAATTTTCATTGAAATTTTTCAATACTTGATGATTTTATATAACATCTGCTATAGTTAAAAATAAAGAATCTATAGTTAAAAAATAAAAAAAATAAACTATCTATGTTTTTGGGGAATTATTAACATGCATAATATTTCAATGTTCAGAAGATATGAATATACAACTAATATATCTCCTTATTTACAATTTCATATTATAAATAAGATGGCTTTTGTCTTATCTTTAGAAACAAACACTAAAAAACGTATAATACATTGAATGTTATACGAATGTAATAACACAGTAATGTTATTAAATATGTATATAGGATGGTAATTTAAAAATACCATTTGTGTATATGCAGTGAGTACAATACTGTGATGAATAGTGTATGTTACACTAGGAATGTAACGTAAAGTATAAAAACATATTATATTATATGCTGGTTGTCGTCAAACAGTAATACATGAAATCAATTGCTGACAAAGTTGACTATATTGCAATTGGTCCCCACTAATTCTACGCATCTTTATTCCTTTCGCTTCTCTTTCCTCCGATTCGCATACCCTAAGTTCAATTTGCACGCCACCAGGATACTCTAAACTAAGTCCACTACCTTCTACTTCCTCCCTTGAAAATATAAAACCTTTTGGTGGCGCTCTCGCATCTATTATTTGTTTGACACGACCTAATATAGCTTCGGAATTTAACCTGCTTGACTCATCTGATAAAGGAACCTCGACTTCGGTAGGTATCGTGTTATGCGGCCTACCGATGCCACGTGTTATACTAGGTCTCGAAGGATCACACGGTTCTGAAATAATAAAACTCGGAAGAGTCTTGTAATGAGGTAATGCATCTTCGAGTGAATCCGGCGATGGAGATGGAGAAGGCGAGCAACTAATTAATGTCACTTGTCCTCCAAGAACATCTGTCACTGAAATCTGTGGTGGTACCTGTAAACAAATATCAACATTAAAAATGAAGTATTTCAAGTAAGATTAAATAAAATTACAACATAAAATTTATATTACTTTCCATCTTTCTAAGAATATGAGATAAAGAAATCGTTGATGCTCATTATTATTATCATTGATATAAAAAAGAAGTGTTAAATGTTAATGTTTTTCTTCAAGTTAAATGAAAAATTAAATAAAATTATAAAATTACAATTGAAAAATTATTAAATTATATTTAAAAGATTATAAAAGAAATTTATACACATATATTGTATTTATATTAATCCCTTCCTGAGAGAAGAGAGAGTTATATGGTGCTTTCCATTTACTGACACAAATAGACACAAGCATCATTCTATCTTTTTTAAACATTCATAAATAACAAAGATAGAATGACACTTGTGTCGACTAAAGTCCCTTGAATACAGAGTCTGGCCCTTCAAAATGGTGTACATACTATATAACTCAATACATACATGAGTGATTGTGAGTGGTTTCTGCGTATTTTCTGAATTTTTCTGGTTGTAAAAAGGTAAATAAATAATGTATATATATATATATATATGGGCAGATCCATTAATTCTCGACGAAAGTGTGCGCACTTGGGTCAGCGATTTTGATGCCGATTTTTTCCCCGAAAGTACACCTAAAAAGAAGACGATCCTGAAAATTTGAGCCCGATACGACCAAATCCGGCCGCTAAAAAATTTTTTGAATTTTTAAAAAAGTCGATTTTTTGCTTATTTTCAATAATTTGTATCTCAGCTTCTATATAACTTAGAGACTCCTACCCAACGGCATTCTTTTCAGTAGACCCCCTACTTTTAAGAAAAAAATAGATATTTGGTCTAACTTTATATCGGGCTAACCTGACGGCTTCCAACCAAATGACTGTTTTGGTCAAATTTTACCTATTTATAAAACACTATTTTAAGTACTGTTTTCGAAGTTAAGGGCCGACCAGCACTTAATGTCTTCTGTTGAGGTATACTTTAATAGAATCTACCCAACTTTTGCTTGATTATTCTCCTTTCGTAAAGTTATAGCCATCTAAAACCAATCAAATTTCAAAAAATCGCTGTTTTCAGACGACTAGAACTTTTTTCTCGGAACTTCGATTTGCTTCAAATTTTCAGGAAAGTTGCTTCATTATGTCCCCAACAAACCCTGAAAATTTGAGCTAGGGAATCGAGCTTGTATTCAAGTTATAAATTTTTTAATATTGTCAAAATTGCGTTATTGAAAATAATTTTTGCTGATAATTTCTTACATATCTATCGAATTATTTACATATTGACAAGTAAGGTATTAAAATTTTCTATATATATCTATAGCTGCTTTTAGTAATTTATTTAAATAGTGACTGAAGTATATATTTCGCGCTTAAAAGCTCTATGATCATTTTTATATTATTTGAATTCGTATTGAAAGTGGCGCTCGAGCTATTATTTTGTTACCTCATTTATCCGCTTCGTGGCGTGACTGAGGTACTAACGTTAACATATGATCATGTAAACATTGTGAACAACTCCATAACTCTCTACAGTATTTAGAAAATTTTATTTGATTGATTTAAGTGTTCATACTATCAAAATTTCAAACAATGGAGAAGTGTTATATTGGTTTATCAACTGATTCAGAATGTCATTTAGAGACATACTCTGAAAATAAAATTCTATATAATTTGAGTGAATTGAGTGAAGAGAATATTTTACTTCTAAAGTTGAGACTACAAGACGAAGAATTTTATGAACAAATCTCAGATGGTAAAATTTGTCATCATCACAAACTCCGATTTTTAGATTACTTTTCTCAATACAAATACAAATGTTGTGATCCTTTCAAAAAACATAAAAAAAACATAACCAATTATCTCAGAACAATAAGTTTAGAGACTTATGAAAATTTCAATAAAATTTTATCAGAAGTGCATTCAATAAATTTAATTCCTGGGGATAAATGGTGCCGAACCTGTGAGACATTAATAAAGCAAATAGTTGAACAGAATTTGGATAACTCGGAGCCTATGGAAATTGAAGATGTTCATGAAGAACAGAATATTGCAAGAGGCGATGGATCTACTTTATCACGAGGAAATTCCGTATTTGAAAGTTTTACTTCACAACTGTGTTCATCTGGATCCTACTATCAATCTAATTCGCAAAATGTCAATTCAATAAACAGTATATTAAGAGAATTAGATATAGATCCTATAAGTAAATCTAAATTATCTACGGAACGTTTACAAAAACAAGCAGAAGAAACTCTACTAGAAGTTTTAGATAAACTTACTCAAAAAATAAATAAGGCTTATGACTTGAATATTTCCAGTTTCAATAGTCAAATAACACAGAATTTGATAGAAGATAGTAATACGCTCAAGGATATTATATTATCTTTACAAAATCAATTTCAGCAATCCAAAACTATTTCTGAAAAGATTCAAGTATTGACGGTATTACCACTTTCTTGGCAGTTCAAACAAGTTAAACAACATTTTGATTGTTCCCATTACATGTTTAGAGAATTCAAAAAGTCCAAAGTACAAAATGGTACAGTATAATTTGATATACCAATTTAATTTGAATTTATCAGTTCCACATTTATTTTTTATTTTTATTAAAATACTAATAATAAAATTTTTTTTTAGGGTTATTAACAATAAGAAAGCGGAAAAAATTTTGGAAAATTTCAGATGAATTGCGAGATATTATAAAAAATTATTATTTAGACGAAAAAAATTGTTATATTTGTCCAGGTATTAAGCAATACAAAAAAAAAAGTGGAAGTGGTTCCGATTCAGGGGAATTGGTGCAGAAAAAAATGTTATTGTATACGCTTCGGGATTTATACAGCAATTTTATTGATAATTATTCAGAGTATGATAATTTACCGAAATTTTCTTTCTTTGCCTCATTAAAGCCGGAGGAATGTGTTTTCGCTGGTGACCCAGGAACTCATGAAATTTGTGTTTGCACAGAACATGAAAATATTAAATTAAAGATATCTGCTTTGAAAACTAACATAAAATATAGAGATTTACTCGCTGTCGCAGTTTGTAATGTTGATAATGTAGATTGTATGCTACATAGATGTGATAAATGTCCTGGAGTAGCAGGGATGAAAAATTTATTGAATAAATCAAACATTGCTACGTTTAATGATTTAATTAATTACAGAAAGTGGGATACAGACGGCAGTAGAGCAACATTAACAAATCATACTGAAAAGAAGGAAATATTTTTAGAAACTTTATTTTCTGATGTATGGAAATTGACCATACATCATTACATTGCAGATTCTCAGAAAAATTATTTATATGATTGCAAAACTAAATTAGAGCCCCATACTTGCATTATTACCATGGATTTTGCAGAAAACTATTCTTTTGTTATACAAAGATCTGTTCAATCATTTTACTACAATAATTCACAAGCAACACTTCATCCCTTCTGCGTTTATTATAAAGATCCTCAGGCGAACGATAAAGAAAAGCTCCAGCAGATGAGTTTCTGTGTAATTAGTGATACGACTGATCATGTTGCTTACACTATTCATGCTTTTCAAGAAAAACTCATGGAAATAATAAAAGATGAGTATCCATGGATAAAAAATGTTATCTACTTTTCAGACGGAGCACCTACTCAATATAAAAACAAGTAAGGACTATTAGAAATTTTTTTATATCAAAAAATGGATAAAAAACTATTAAAATTAGATTTTTCTTCATTCGTTAATTTAATACTTATTTTTCTGTTTCATTAAGAAACAATTTAGCAAATGTCTGTTGTCATGAGAAGGATTTTGGCATAAAGATTACGTCTTATAATTTTTTTGCCACTAGTCATGGAAAAAGTGTATGTGACGGAATTGGTGGTACGTTAAAGAGAAAAGTGATAAGACATTGTATACGATCACCCCCTGATCAGCAAGTAACAACTCCATTAGAGTTTTACGAATATGTTTCTAAAGAAATGAAGAGCATAAGGTACATAAAAATATCATTACTCATAGTGCTACATAATGTAAATAATACCCTGTATTTTTAGAGCAATATAGGTATCTGATGCTGACGTTCAAAAACATAATAAAAAATTAAAAAAACGATTTGAATCTGTGAAAACCATCAAGGACACTCGAATAAGCCATTCTTTTACACCTATCAACAACAATACCTTAGAAGTGAGAGTTACTTCTTTTGAAAAAGATTGTAAAGTAGTTAAACTAAATTTATAAATGAAAATTTTTTAAATTATCTACAGTAGCCATTTCATTTATATTATTTTGTACTTTTACATAATATTGAAATACAAAATACAAATAACTATAGATAATGTTCCTGAAATTATTTCTATTTTATTCGATAAATATTATTCTATTCACTAAACTGATGACTATTAAGAAATTCCTTATCAGGTTCAACGCAATTTTGACAATATTAAAAAATTTATAACTTGAATACAAGCTCGATTCCCTAGCTCAAATTTTCAGGGTTTGTTGGGGACATAATGAAGCAACTTTCCTGAAAATTTGAAGCAAATCGAAGTTCCGAGAAAAAAGTTCTAGTCGTCTGAAAACAGCGATTTTTTGAAATTTGATTGGTTTTAGATGGCTATAACTTTACGAAAGGAGAATAATCAAGCAAAAGTTGGGTAGATTCTATTAAAGTATACCTCAACAGAAGACATTAAGTGCTGGTCGGCCCTTAACTTCGAAAACAGTACTTAAAATAGTGTTTTATAAATAGGTAAAATTTGACCAAAACAGTCATTTGGTTGGAAGCCGTCAGGTTAGCCCGATATAAAGTTAGACCAAATATCTATTTTTTTCTTAAAAGTAGGGGGTCTACTGAAAAGAATGCCGTTGGGTAGGAGTCTCTAAGTTATATAGAAGCTGAGATACAAATTATTGAAAATAAGCAAAAAATCGACTTTTTTTAAAATTCAAAAAATTTTTTAGCGGCCGGATTTGGTCGTATCGGGCTCAAATTTTCAGGATCGTCTTCTTTTTAGGTGTACTTTCGGGGAAAAAATCGGCATCAAAATCGCTGACCCAAGTGCGCACACTTTCGTCGAGAATTAATGGATCTGCCCATATATTAGGGTGGTTCTTGTTTTATACTACATCGAAAACATCGAAAAAAAAATTTTTTTTGTCTCACCCCTTAAAATAGTTCCATTTTATGAAAAAATAATTCCTATAAAAGTTTATTTCAATCGGATAACGGGAAAGAGTGCCGAAGAGCGTCTAAATGTCCTAAAATAAGAATTAAATCCTTATTTAGACGCTCTTCGGCACTCTTTCCCGTTATCCGATTGAAATAAACTTTTATAGGAATTATTTTTTCATAAAATGGAACCATTTTAAGGGGTGAGACAAAAAAAAAATTTTTTTAATTTTCGATGTAGTATAAAATAAGAACCACCCTAATATATACAGGGTGATTCAAAACAACCCCTGCAGATTGAAATGTCGTATTCCTGAGTAAATTCTGAAATGATTCTTCCTTTACCAAAATTTTCTCCGAAGCTTAGTTTTTTAAAGAGAAATAGTTAACAAATTACGGAAAGAGTACGGAAGGTAGGCAGGGGCGACGCAACTCACCGTCCGAAGCAGGTGATTATGTAGGGCGCCTTAGCCCATCGCTTTACGTATCGATACACATGACACATTCTCGCTCTCTCTCACTCACTCACTCTCACTCTGACTTATTCTCACTCTTGCTCACTCACTACCATTTATTTTTGTAATTAAGAAACTAAGCTTAAGAGATAATTTTGCAAAGAAATGTGTCAGAATTGAGTCAGGAATACGACATTTTTCTCAATCACTTACCTGTAGAGATGCGATGACTTCGTGTTATTGTAGTTCCTTGAGAGAGATGGATGGATTGTATTTCTTGTGACTTCTACAACTTTTTGTAGATATTAAATCGCGTTCCCACTGATAATCCACAGCTGAGTAATCACACGCAAAATATTCTTCTTTTATAAA
Source organism: Crematogaster levior (assembly GCA_901521435.1). Classification (NCBI taxonomy): domain Eukaryota; kingdom Metazoa; phylum Arthropoda; class Insecta; order Hymenoptera; family Formicidae; genus Crematogaster; species Crematogaster levior. The sequence continues at coordinate 86,502 of CABEGB010001305.1, forward strand.
TTTACGTTTCACACATTTTCACTCACGTTTCACTCACTCGATCACTAATCACTGTCGATCACCGAGTAATTATTTGACTGAAAAGAAATCACTCAAAGAAATACACACGATACACAACACGCGACACGTGTTTACTTCGCGACAGCAAGCAGTCGACTGATTTTTGGTTATGGTTGTACAGGGTGCGGCAAAAGTACCTTTATTATTTAAAAAAAATGCAACTATATTATTTAGGAAAATTTTTAATATATTTTTTTTTATTACAGAGTGAAAACTTGGGAGATTTCATTATGGAGAGGTACACAATAGCTGAGCGAACCAAAATTGTAACTCTGTTTCTTGAAAACAATCGCTCAATTATTAACACACAACGATCATTTAGAAGATTTTATGGCGTAAGAACCGCTCCAACAGCTCCAACAATTTACTCCTTAGTAAATAATTTCGAGCAATTCGGATCTGTCGGAGACTTGAAACGCGCAGGAAGACCTCGGATTTGTCGTTCAAGAGAAAATGTTGAAAGAGTAAGAGAGTGTTGCTGAAAAAATGTAATGGAGAACAGTATGCAAAGGGGGTATTCTTGTTTCAATTGTAATGGCTCACACTTGCAAGATATTATTTTTCACAAGTAATGTAAAAAAATAACAAAAAATAAACTTTTACTTTCAATGTTAGCTTTTCTTTCATTTCATTTTGTTTAGAAGTTACAGCGAAAATTAATCTTAAAGGTACTTTTGCCGCACCCTGTACTAGCGCTGCCAACCGTAAATTGCCGCATTCTGAATATTGATCAAGATATTTAATCAATCGCATGCTTCATTTACGGTTGGCAGCGCTAGTACAACCATAACCAAAAATCAGATTGCTTGCTGTCGCGAAGTAAACACATGTCGCGTGTTGTGTATCGTGTGTATTTCTTTGAGTGATTTCTTTTCAGTCAAATAATTACTCGGTGATCGACAGTGATTAGTGATCGAGTGAGTGAAACGTGAGTGAAAATGTGTGAAACGTAAATTTATAAAAGAAGAATATTTTGCGTGTGATTACTCAGCTGTGGATTATCAGTGGGAACGCGATTTAATATCTACAAAAAATGGTGGAAGTCACAAGAAATACGATCCATCCATCTCTCTCAAGGAACTACAATAACACGAAGTCATCGCATCTCTACAGGTAAGTGATTGAGAAAAATGTATTCCTGACTCAATTCTGACACTTACATTTCTTTGCAAAATTATCTCTTAAGCTTAGTTTCTTAATTACAAAAATAAATGGTAATGAGTGAGCAAGAGTGAGAATAAGTCAGAGTGAGAGTGAGTGAGTGAGAGAGAGCGAGAATGTGTCATGTGTATCGATACGTAAAGCGATGGGCTAAGGCGCCCCACATAATCACCTGCGTCGGACGGTGAGTTGCGTCGCCCCTGCCTACCTTCCGTACTCTTTCCGTAATTCGTTAACTATTTCTCTTTATAATTCAAAAACTAAGCTTCGGAGAAAATTTTGGTAAAGGAAGAATCATCTCAGAATTTACTCAGGAATACGACATTTCAATCTGCAGGGGTTGTTCTGAATCACCCTGTATATATGTATACATATATAAAGTTTATTTAATTTTTTGAATATACCATTTGTGAAATTGTTTGAAATAACAGAATTTTTGAAACAAGTTGAAAACATAAATTATATGTTTTCTAACCTTAATAACATGATTATGAAGCAATATATTACGGAAATATTATAATGAACTAATTTGTATCAGTTGCCTTATTGCTGCGTAAGAAAATGCTCCAATTCTTGGAAAAAAGGTTATTCCTTACATCGCATCCCAAAAAATACAGAAAGAAGAAAATAATGGATTCAAAACATTGGTCGACATGATTTGGATGCATTAAAAGACTGTTTTGTATGTGAGGTAAACTGCATTTTTCTGTATTCAAGTTATTTACATTCTGCAGTTATATTACTTATCTTTATTATATTAAATAGATACAATTTTTACTCGAAATATAGGAAAAAGTACGTGTTGATGATAAAAAAAAACTGAAAAGTTATGTGGTTCCAACTATTTTTATACAGAAAGAAATTGTTTCTGCTTCATCAAACGCACGCACGCACGCACGCACGCACGCACGCACGCACGCACGCACGTACGCACGCACGCACGCACGCACGCACGACGCGGGCACCGCACGCACGCACCGCACGCCCACGCACGCCGCCGCACGCACGCACCACCGCACGCACGCACCGCACGCACGCACTCACACGGACTCGCACGGACGTACACGCGCACGTCACGTACGCCCGCACTCACACGCACTCACACGCACTCACACGCACTCACACGCACTCACACGCACTCACACGCACTCACGACCGCACTACACGCACGCACGCCCGCACGCGCGTAAACCTCATAACGCACAAGTCACGTACGCCCGCAAGTTGCACGCCACACGTCGCACGCCCGCCTACACGCACACCCGCCCGCACGTCCGCACGCCCGCACGCCCTCTGGTTGGCCTTCGTGCCCATCTACGCCCGCACGCGCGTAATGACCTCACAACGCGTTTTTCTATGCGCACATGTAAACACGAGCGGACGGTACGCCTACGTTGCAGGTTCAGCATCGCGAGTATGTGCACGTGCATCAACGCACGCCTCGCCGCACGCACACCCGCCCGCACGTCCGCACGCCCGCACGCCCTCACGCACGCACGCACGCTCTCACGCATTCACGCACGCGCGCGTGCGCAGGAAGCGCACGCAGAGCACGCACGCACGCACGCTTCGTTATAGATTATAAAATATATGTTGTAATATTTCTTTCTCTTGATTTATTTAAAATGAGAGACTAGATAAAAAGTGTAACATTTTCGGGAATATTGACAAAGATAAAAACTCAATATCACACGTAGTTTCTCGCGTGTCAAAGAGACACGTCAAAGAAAGAAGTACATTAAACAAGATACAACAAAGAACAAACCACGAAACTGTTAAATAGTATTAAAATATTTTGTACATAAAATAACATATACAGGGTGATCCGAAATAATCTTCCATCTGTAAAATGACGTATTCCTGACAATTCTAAGACGATTTTTCCTTTATCAAAATTTGATTTGAAGCGTAGTTTTCGAGTTATAAGCAAAAATAGTTATGAAATCACGCGTCGAGTACAGAAGGCAGGCAGGAGCGGCGCACCGCGAGCGTAACGCGGGTTCAGTTGACCGCCCGACGGATGATTACCACTGTGTGAGTCGCTATTTTAATCTTATGACATACAATTATGGTTTAAATAAAATTTTGGTAAAGAAGAAAGTGTCTTAGAATTATGTCAGGAATACGTGTTCCTTAAAATAAACTTACTTTAATAACAAAATTACTTTAATAACTTTAATAACGAAAAGTTGTTCTGGTTCACCGGCCGTTGAACGCTGCAATCAGCTGATTGCTACACGCAATGTGTGTAATGCGTGTGTGCGTAAAAAGAGAGAGAGAGAGAGAGAGAGAGAGAGGGAGGGAAGGAGGGAGAGACATTTATACACATGCACGCACGTACGCATACACTTTTTTCTCGCTCTTTTTCTCTCTTTTACACAAACACTTATGCACTCTCTCATTCTGTCACTCATTTACTCACTCACTCACCTGCTCACTCACCTTGTAGCAGCGTAGCGAATCCTCATGCTACGTGTTAACTGCTGCACCGTTATGATTAAGTTGTAGAGACACATCAAAACTTTTTGTAAATTATTCTCACAAATTACTCTCACTCGATTAACACAATACAGATTACGCGATAACGAATTCACTGATTTACTGACTCACTACCGATTCACCGATATCAAAAATTACTTTAAAAGAAACGCGAATGCAAATAGCACATGACTCGACGCGAAGCGACGGACCGCGGAAACTGCGTGACAACCACAAGAGTTATGTTGACAGTTGACTAGCGCCACGCAAGTCGCAGCGTGTGGCGCTAGTCAACCCTTGTGGTCGCGCAGTTTCCGCGGTTCGTCGCTTCGCGTCGAGTCATGTGCTATTTGCATTCGCGTTTCTTTTAAAGTAATTTTTGGTATCGGTAAATCGGTAGTGAGTCAGTAAATCAGTGAATTCGTTATCGCGTAATCTGTATTGTGTTAATCGAGTGAGAGTAATTTGTGAGAATAATTTACAAAAAGTTTTGATGTGTCTCTACAACTTAATCATAACGGTGCAGCAGTTAACACGTAGCATGAGGATTCGCTACGCTGCTACAAGGTGAGTGAGCAGGTGAGTGAGTGAGTAAATGAGTGACTGAATGAGAGAGTGCATAAGTGTTGGTGTAAAAGAGAGAAAGAGAGCGAGAAAAAAGTGTATGCGTACGTGCGTGCATGAATGTCTCTCCCTCCTTCCCTCCCTCTCTCTCTCTCTCTCTTTTTATGCACACACGCATTACACACATCGCGTGTAGCAATCAGCTGATTGCAGCGTTCAACGGCCGGCGAACTGGAACAATTTTTTGTTATTAAAGTTATTAAAGTAATTTTGTTATTAAAGTAAGTTTATTTTAAAGAACACGTATTCCTGACATAATTCTAAAACACCTTCTTTATCAAAATTTTATTTAAGGCATAATTTTATGTCATAAGATTAAAATAGCAACTCACGCGGTGGTAATCATCCGTCGGGCGGTCAACTGAACCCGTGTTACGCTCGCGGTGCGCCGCTCCTGCCTGCCTTCTGTACTCGACGCGTGATTTCCTAACTATTTTTGCTTATAACTCGAAAACTAAGCTCCAAATCAAATTTTGATAAAGGAAAAATCATCTTAGAATTGTGTCAGGAATACGTCATTTTACAGATGGAAGGTTATTTCGGATCACCCTGTATATGTAAAATTATATTTAATGTTTTTCAAATATATTTTTTTTATTATCGTGTCTGCTATCCTTTTAGCGTAATCAATTCTTGTTGCTTGAGTGATTTTTAAAGAAAGAATGTACATGTGTTAGTCAAAAGTGGATTTCAATATAATCAGTTTTCAATATAATCGACTTTATTTTTCAATTGTACAATAATTGAAAGATACGATAGTATCTCGCGCTTATAATACCAAAAAAGACATGCGAAGTCTAATAGAGCGAAGCCGCTAAACATGATTTTCGAGGCTCGCTCCGACGACACGCACGGTGTAAGTATAACTCAGGAAAGAAAGAGATAAAATATTGCCCGAAGCTGGCCGACGCTGGCCGAGCCGTTCGACGACGCGTTCGGCAAAGAAAGCGAGAGGATTATATGTCTGCACTCTTCTATTGCCCGACGCTGGCTGAGCGCTGAGCACCCACGGTCATCCCCTCCACCTACTATAGCGTGGCTGTTCCGTCTGCAAGTTTGCATCACTGGTCTTAAGGCCTACACACAATAAAAAACACAGGCAATAGGAACAGGGAATAGCCAAAGAGCTTTTCTGATTGGTGGGTTTTCACTCGCTTTTCATTGTGTTTAGGCCTTTATGGCCTTTATAGCATTATCGGCTAAAACCACAGACTTTTATATTTAGACTGATACCACCCGACTAAAAAGTGAGGCAAATGGAGGGGGTAGTTTTCGCCATCTTGTGTAAGAAAAATAAAGTAGTATGTGTTTATTGGTGTGTCTACAGTGTGTCCATTTGTTTCAGATTGTTATTGCTTCAGAAATCTAGTTTGCATCACTTTATTCTTCCCAAGACACCGTGTATATCAGTTTCCTTACAAAAGATAGCCGCCACTTTGCTTCGCTTTTCAGTTGGAAGGTATCAGTCTAAATCATGGAGGTAAGAATATAAGGAGGGAGAGTAAATTCGCAATTGTGCAGCCAAAGCGGTGAGGGAAAAAGTGATCACCGGTAATGGCGGCGCCAATCCCAACGGTGACAACAACTACTCACTACTTGTATGTATGTACATACATATCATACCGTAATAGGAGTAGTAGGGTAAGGTTAGAAAAAGTGACCACCAGTAATGGCTGCCGCCCGATTTCCCCTTTCCCCGTTGGCGCGGGCCCATAAACCGATATCCAATAAGAACTTTGCATTATGATGTGACGTAGTGAAATGCAGAGCTCTCATGAGCTTAAATATCGCTCATCGCGTTCTGTCTAGAGAGACCTTAAAACCCCTGTGGTGGCCTTCCCCCTGCGTTATCAGGAAACTCCAGGATCGAACTAAGCATACCACCGGTGTCTCCCGACGCAGAACGCTCCAGCTAGGGTTGCCAGATGCAAAATGACTATTTCTGGGACATTTTTTAAGCGACAAAAAAATGAGTTGTTGAGAATTTTAGCTAAATTTTTAATTAATTAGTGACTCGAATCTATAAACCTGGAACACATTTAGGGGTAAAAAAACAAAAGTTTTTGTATTAGGTGTACAAAAAGGTGTACAAAAAAATTCTGAGCTTTAGATTTCATACAACCGAAATAACAATTTAAATTATAAAATTTAAAGATATATAAATATCTTTCCGCTCTTTTGCGGTTTTAAAGCGTTGACATTTGGCCTTCTAAAATGCCATACGATTTAGCGTTTGATGCACATAACCTCAAAAATCAGTAGTGTTCACGATGGTAATAACAAAAGAGCATATTCGATTTTCCATCCACTTTGCGTTTTATCTGAAGAAAAATGCTGCTGAAGCCACTGCAATGATTTGTGCTGCATATGGAGAGAACGCTGTAAGTCATACTACATGTAAAAAATGGTATCAAAAATTTCGCCAAGGAGATTTCAGTCTTAAAGATGAACCGCGTGCTGGACGTCCTGAAAAGATTGAAACGGACGAATTGCAAGCACTGCTGGATATAAATTCTGCGCAAACTGAAAAGGAGTTGCAGAACAGCTTGGCGTTACGCAGCAAGCCATTTACGTACCATTTACATACGATGGGAAAAGTTCAGAAGGAAGGCAGATGGGTTCCGCATGAATTGTCCGAAGACAATAAAAATCGACGGCGTGACACTGGACTCACTTTGCTTTCAAAGTTCCGGAAAAAAGATTTTCTGCACAAAATCATTACAGGCGATGAAAAGTGGATTCTTTATGATAACCCTAAACGTAGAAAATCATGGATTGACCCTGGTCAACCTTCGACATCGACGCCAAAGCCCAATATCCACGCCAAGAAGGTTTTGCTCTGTATCTGGTGGGATTGGAAAGGTGTGTTGTATTACGAGTTGTTACAACCGGGTGAAACAATCACGGCAGACCGCTACCAACAACAATTGACCAATTTGAGCGATGCATTAGAAGAAAAGAGGCCAAAGACGTCGTAAAGTAATCTTGCTTCATGACACTGCTCGACCACATGTTGCGAAAGCGACTCAGGACCGTATCTTTGCGTTAGGCTGGGAACTTCTTCCGCACGCGGCGTATAGCCCAGACATGGCGCCTTCCGATTACTACCTATTCCGGTCGCTGCAGCATCATTTGGCTGATACACATTTCGTGAGATTTGAAGAGATACGAAAATGCATTGATGACTTTATCGCTTCGAAGCCGGTGAGCTTCTATCGTCAAGGAATTCGCAAACTACCCGAAAGATGGCAAAAGGTCGTTGATGCAAACGGGGAATATTTCGCTGATTAATATTTTTTTGTTTGTTTTTTAATAAAAATTGAATTTTACAAAAAAGCTTAGAACTTTTTTGTACACCTAATAAAAAAAATATAATCAGTAATTATTGCACAGAGCTGACAAAGTATAGTAGGTACAATTTGTCTAAATAAAAATCAGTGTTAGATAAGAACTATATAGATAAATCAGGGGGTGGAGGGGACCCCTCCGTTGTGAGCCACCTTGTCGTGGTGGAGGGGCTCCCCCAGGAAACTCTCCTGGGGGTCTAAGAGCTCACACATGGAAGGAAAACCATGTTAAAAAACCCGGGTAGGCCAGACTCGTGAGGTGGGTTATACCAACTGGCCTAGGAGTGGAGGGCTCCGAAATAACCCTCCCGTGGAAGAAAACCACGTTAAAAAATTACATTTTGAAGTTTTATATGACATGACGATTAATAATGATAGGAACGTACCGCCCCAGAGGGTTCGGACCCTCAGGGGCCGGCGTGGGGGGGGTAGAGTCCCGGCTCCCCCCACGTCGTTATCGGACGACGGGCGGTGCGGGGGGTGCGACGCAGGCCCCCCGCACTATTTCACTACTGCGGGGTGCGGCGGATTCCTCCAGACTGCGGTCTGGAGGATTTTTGAGAAATTCCTCCTCTTCCTAGAGGGGGAATTCTCTGACAAGAGGTGCGCGTGCTCGGGGGGTTCTGTCCCCCCGAGCCGCTCGGGAGGCGTAGGACCGAGGTCCTACGCCTCGGTGGCTCGAGGCGTGGGGAGGCCTGCGTCCCGTTCTGTCGGGACGCAGACCTCCCCGGAGGTAAATGCCCCCCCCAGGTGCTTCAAGTGCCTGGGGCGGGGGCATATTCGTAGGTGGTGCCCGTCTGCCGTCGACCGGGGCAATTCTTGCCTCCGGTGCGGCGGGGACGGGCACCACGTTGGGGCGTGTGCGGCACCGGCCGCACACTGCCCGCAGTGTGCCGACGCGGGGCTACCCGCTCGCCACCGTATCGGTGGGAGCGGGTGCCCCGTGGTCCCTCCCCGTCGCGGGGGAGGGAGGAGGAAAAGGAAGAAGGGGAAGGGGGCTTCACCCCCTTCCCCGGTTGTGCCCGAGGAAGGGGGGGAGGCCTCACCTCCCTCCCTGGTCGTACCTGGGGAGGAGGTTTCTCCTCCCCAGGTGGAGGTAATGGAGGTGGACCCTCCGTCTGGGGGGTCCACCTCCGAAGGGCCAGGCGGGACCCGCATGGAGATCGAGGAATCCGGGGGGGTTGAGGGTTCTGTCCCTCCCCCCCTGGTTCACATAGTTACGGAGAAGGAATCCGGGGGGGATGAAGGCTTTGTCCTTCCCCCCCCGGTTCCTGTTGCCACCACTACGTTGGTGGAGGCGGAGAGATTGGCTGATGCGGACCCAAAGCTGTCCGCCCTCCGCCCGGCTGTCAGCCTGACAAGGCTGTCGGTCGGGGGAGGGCGGGGGGTGGAGGGTACCGCTGATGGCTTTTCCTTGGCCTCGGCCAAGGGAAAGAAGGTGCGTAAGGTTGGAGTTGAGGCCGTCCCCTCGACCACTGATACGGTGGTGGCCGGGGTGGAGGGGGCAGCTTCTTTGGAAGCTGTCCCTTTGACTTCTATGGCCACTGATATGGCGGGAGTGGCTAAATCCTTTTCTAAGGACGTTTTTCCTCTTGCCACGCGGAGCAAAAGGTTGGGAGATCTCCAATTGGACCGGGGGTGGCTGAAGCCAGAGCGGCTCGATTGCTTCCCCTGGTCCTTTGTGGTTGTCTGGCTTGATTCGTCAGTCAGGCGCTTAGACTCGGACGAGACAGTGTTGGCCTTTCACGAAAGGCACAAGCGTGCCTTTCAGGCCGCTCAGAGGGCGAAAAAATGTATTTGGAGAGATAAAGGACAGGCGCTGGAGTTCCTGGCGAAGATCCAGCCTCCTCTGAATCATTAACTTTCTTAGTGGGAGTCGGTCGGGAGCTGGGGCTCCCGACCGATCCCTTACCCCCACTAACATCGGGGGCGGGGAAGGTCTCGGGGTGCCGGACCTTCCCCTTTACGATTAGTAACGCGGCAGGGGGAGGTAGGGGCATCTGCCCTCTCCCCCTGCAGAGGCCGATTTACGGCCATTCCCGAGGGGGAGCAGGATGAAATGCCTCAGGCGATACCCTGCTCCCCCTCACTTCGGGTAAGGAAGGCACCTCGGTGGAGTTTTAGTGGGTATGCCCGTTAAATAGGGTGACTCCCACATAACCCCAGGGATTCCCCAGAATCCCTGGGGTACCTATAAAAGGTTTCTCCATCGTCAACAAAAAAAAAAAAAAGGGGGGTGGAGGGGCCCCTCCGTTGTGCGCCACCTTGCCGTGGTGGAGGGGCTCCCCTGGGAGAGATCCCAGGGGTCTAACAAGGGGAGGCCACGGTGTGTGGGTCACCGATTTTGATGCGCTTTGGCACAGACCTTCTTCATCGAAAACAAATGGACCCGTATTTTGCCGTTTGTCTAGATACCCCCCGTTTTCGAAAAAATCGAGGTCAAAGGTCATGGCGTCGGATCAGTTTTGGACCAGGGGGGTTTTATAGATTTTTAAACAACAATCAATTTTTATTAATATATTTGGGGGTCGCAAACCTATATTTTTCGAGTTATAAAGGATTTTATGTGCACGCAGTGTACCGTAAATACCCGTAACTTTATCACCATTTTCAATTGAGCGCCGTGGTCGAGCGGTGAAGGCGTCGAACTCCCGTTCCCTGGACTCGTGTTCGATTCTTCGTGCTGCATTTTTTTTTTTTTTTTTTTTTTAAATAGCATGAATATTTTATATTTATATATAAATTTTTATATATTAATGTATAAATACATAAAAATTATTACTTTTATATTATCATATATAATATTAATATTAATATTTTTTAAGATACTCTATATTTTATATTTATTATATTTGCTGTGCAGAAATAAATAACAACAATTAAATGCGCATTGCAAACGATTGTGAATACATAGAATACATAGTTTACCAAGAATTAATCATGTTTTAGAAACTCTGTATATTAGACCGGTTTGAGGGTAACCGGTAAAGTAACGGTACACTCTTTTGTTGTCGGGTAAGGGAAGGGCACCTACCTGAATTTACACACTGTGTGCCTCTATTCGGTTTCTCCAACCGTCAGTTCTAATCCAGAAATCGCAGAGTACAGTTTTAAAATTTGTTTCAACGAAATAAAAATTTAAAAAAAATCTACGATATCGAAGATACTACACCAAGGATTAAATTTCAACAATTATAATAGTAAGAAATTATCAATTATCAAGAAGTTATCAAGAAGTTTTAAAAAATGTTGTTAACGAATTGTAAATATTCAGATATTTCTCAATTTTTAAAATTTGTCTCATACATCCTTAAATATACAGATGGACAATGAACAGCCCTCGACGAGCTCGATGCGATATGATCCTCAAGAATCCGTAATCAGCTATCTGCACCGATTTTCCAGGACATGCTCTTGTACGCGTGGTATGCGTCTAAATTAATACCCAATAGACATGTCTTTTGCAACGTGAATCAAGTTTGCTTCCCGCTGTCAGCGTTGCAGAAAAAATGTGCATGTAGTAAAATATCTTTCATGTGTTGTGCATGGTGCCAAAAGGTATTATGCTTTACATGCTTTTACGATGAGTTTCACCCGAGCGTATGTGAGAAATTTAAAACCGAAGATGACAATTGACGAAACATTAAATGATCAAATAAAACATTGTAGATTTGTGTATTTTCTAAATATATACTAAATATATACTAATACTAAATAAATGCGCATTTAATTGTTGTTATTTATTTCTGCACAGCAAATATAATAAATATAAAATATAGAGTATCTTAAAAAATATTAATATTAATATTATATAGTATAATATAAAAGTAATAATTTTTATGTATTTATACATTAATATATAAAAATTTATATATAAATATAAAATATTCATGCTATTTAAAAAAAAAAAAAAAAAAAATGCAGCACGAAGAATCGAACACGAGTCCAGGGAACGGGAGTTCGACGCCTTCACCGCTCGACCACGGCGCTCAATTGAAAATGGTAATAAAGTTACGGGTATTTACGGTACACTGCGTGCACATAAAATCCTTTATAACTCGAAAAATATAGGTTTGCGACCCCCAAATATATTAATAAAAATTGATTGTTGTTTAAAAATCTATAAAACCCCCCTGGTCCAAAACTGATCCGACGCCATGACCTTTGACCTCGATTTTTTCGAAAACGGGGGGGTATCTAGACAAACGGCAAAATACGGGTCCATTTGTTTTCGATGAAGAAGGTCTGTGCCAAAGCGCATCAAAATCGGTGACCCACACACCGTGGCCTCCCCTTGTAAGAGCGCACACATGGAAGGAAAACCATGTTAAAAAGCCCGGGTAGGCCGGACTCGTGAGGAGGGTTATCCCAACCGGCCTAGGAGTGGAGTCTCCGATATAACCTCTCGTGGAAGACAACCACGTTAAAAAATTACTTTTTTATGGAAGAATGACGCATTACGGATTTGATGTACCACCCCAGGGTTCTCGGGTGCCCAGGGGTCGGCGTAGGGGGGGGGGTATGGTCCCGGCCCCCCTACGTCGTCATCGAGCGACGGGCGGTGTGGGGCGTGCGCCGCAGGCGCCTCACACCAAAGGGCGACTGCGAGGGATAGTGAGGCCCTCCGGACTCTGGTCCGGGGTCTTGATGGGGCTCCTCCGCCTCTTGGAGGAGGGGGAGCCCGGGACGAGGTGCGGGTGCTCGGGGGGTTCTGTCCCCCCGAGTGCCTCGGGAGGCGTAGGACTCCGGACTTGTTCCGGGTCCTACGCCTCGGTGGTAAGAGGAGGGGGGAGGTCTGCGTCCTATAGGACGATAGGGACGCAGACCTCCCCGGAGGTTAGTGCCCCCCCCCCAGGTGCTTCAAGTGCCTGGGGCGGGGGCACATTAGGAGGTGGTGTCCCTCCACCGCCGACCGAGGCAATTGCTGCCTCAGATGCGGGGTGGAGGGACACCACCTTGGGGCATGTGCGGCTCCGGCCGCACATTGCCCCAAGTGTAAGGAGGATGGGCTTCCCGCCTCCCACCGCATTGGTGGGGGCGGGTGCCCAGTAGTCCCTCCCCGGAGTGGGGGAGGGAAGAGAAGGAGGAGGAGGGCCAGGAGGGGGGCCGTAATTCCCCTAGGGGAGCCTGGGGGGGTACTCCCAAGTTCTGGGACCCTCCTCAGGTCGGTTTCCCCCCTGGCGAGCCCATGGAGGTCGCCACCGAGGTAAGCGGTTCACCCGCCGAGACGGTGGTGGCCTCCATGAGGCCGGTTGTTGCGGGGCCCCCTTCTGGGGCCCCTATGGAGACGGATGGGAGAGAGAGGGAGGAACCCCCTCTCCCCTCCTTGGAGGTTGGTGGAGATGGGGGGGGAGAAATCCACCCCCCTCCCCATGGAGGTTGATAAGAGAGAGGGGGAGCAATTCCCTCTCTCTCCTATGGAGGTGAGTGAGGGTAGAGGGGAGGAACCCCTCTCCCTCCCCATTAGAGAGTTGAGGGAGGGGCGGGAGACCCAAAACTCTCCCGTCTCCTCCCTACGGTCACCCTTCCGAGGGTGACCGACAAGGAGGTGGGGGCGGCGGCCTCTTCGGACGCCGCCCCCCCGGCTGCAAAGAGGGCCAAGGCGAAGGAGGTGGGAGCGGAGTCCCTTGCGGGAGCCGCTCCCCCTCCGCCTGGCACTTCTGGCCGTTCCAAGACGGCTCCCTCTTGGCCGTCGGTGGCGGGGGGAGACGGGACGGGGTGTACTCCCGTCTCTTTCTCCCTCTTCCACCGATCGTCCTATGTTCTTTGGGAGCACTTGGAGACGGCTATTAGGACGGATTCATTGCTTCCACCGGACTCGGATCTGTGGAAGCTGTTGAAGGAAGAAGTGGCTCGCAAGGACCCCCGAGTGTCCGGGGGTCTTCGTAGAAATAAGGGGGGGGGGCAGGGATAGGGAGTTTAGGTTTTCCGCCTATGTCCTCCCCCTCGGGTCGACAAGCGTTGACTTAATTAAGGACGCCGTCATCAACTTGGCAACTAAGCACCCAGGTTGGGAGCTTAGTTGTCACGTGACGGCGCCCCTAAGTCAACGTCATCCTGCCTCGGCGGCGGGCAAGTCGGGAGCATCCGCAAATGCGAAGCCTCCCGACTATTGCCTCGAGGCGAATAAGTTCTTTGTGGACGGAATGTTGGAGGTGGAGGGTCCTCCCCCTGTGGTGGACCTCCACCCGAAGCCCAAAAAGTCCGCGAAGAACTTAGAAAGGAAAGGAATCCTTAAAAAGAGGTGATTGGGGGCGGGGGCCTCCAATCACCTCTTGCCCCACTAACACCCGGGGGCGGCCCCCCCTCCTTACAACTGGGGGGGGGCGGGGGAAGGTTGTGGTGACCCAACCTTCCCCGGAGTTCGGTAATTAATTTGGGGGGGAGTTCTGTTCTCCCCCCCCAGGATAGGGGCCGATTACGGCTACGCTCGAGGGAGGGCCGGATGAAATGCCTCAGGCGATACCCGGCCCCCTCTTTATGGGCTAAGGAAGGTCACCCTCAGGGGTTTTAGTGGGTATGCCGGAGGGGAACTTCTTTCCCCTCCGGAGAATCCCACATAACCCTGGGGACTCCTCCGAAGCTCCAGGGTACTCATAAAAAGTTTCCCCTGAGTTATCAAAAAAAAAGGGGGGGGGTGAAGGGGTATTGCTATATTAGCTGTGTACAGTGTACTCGAAACAAACAAATAACGATAACCAGTTAGACACATGGAAGTTATGATTTTGTTGAAATTTTCCGAGACAGAAGACTTCAATTACTGGACACGAGACAAGCTTAAAAATTCCGGGACTTTCCCGGAAATCCTGGCTATGTAGCAACCTTAGCTTCAGCCCTTGCGTCCTTCCACCTCCCGTTGAACGAGGGGAATTAGCCGACGAGGGGGAAAAAAATCTGTCTTTCTCATTGAGGCGGACAGTTTACACAGCCGCATATGCGCCGCTGCTCGGCGCAGCGAGCCGCCGAACGGTAGTTCGGGCGCCTCCGCCAGGTGGCCACGGACGGCGACTTTCTCGTGTCGAGATTCAAGAAGCCACCGGATTCTAGTTCGGGTGCCGCCACTAGGTGGCCACGAGGCGGCGACTTTCTCCTGTCGAAGATTCAATATCGACGGTATATATATCGGACCCCCAACCGAGATCATTAGTGATTCCCTGTCCTGGGGACAAGCAGGACTGTAACGGCTCTCCACCGCCGTAGAAGGTTGGAGTATTTTTGCCAATCCCTTTGCACCTCCTTGCTGAACCGTTGTTCGAGTGTGCCTAGAGCAGCACCAGCGAGATAGCAAGGTACCCGGGAAAATCGGCACTTCAAGCACATCTGAACCCGCAGTCGCGAGTGTAAGTACAAGTGAACGTATTTGTCGCGAGTGCAAGTGAACGCGCTTTCAACACGACGCCACGACCCCCTCTTCAAGGAGTCCAGGACCAGAGATACGTTCCCTCGGCGACGCCTTCCATACGCCCACCTGGGGCCCTGCCAGCGACCTCTACAGACAAGCTACGCGCACAGGAAATAGGCGCAGGAAGCGGAAGGCGAAATTGATCAAGCTCCACTGCCACTCGTCGGAAAAACATAGCCGCAACAGAACACCAATCCGCCCTGTTCTAGGCGCCAAATAATTCCACTGAGAAACCTATGGTTGTAATCAATAAAGAGAAATCAATAAAGAGAATTATCTGTCATATATATAAGATACCCCACACTCATCGACATATTTGTTCCTAATTAAATCTTTCTCTTTTATCCAGACTTAGAACCGGCAACGGCATCGTCGATGATATTGCCGTAAGTAGAGGGGTAGCGACCGATAGGGGAACATTCGAAAAATCTGATACTTCCTCGGTTGGTAGGATTTAAACCTAGATCTTCAGATCATTAGAACAGCACATCTGTACTGCGGTCTACTCACAAATTGTGCATTATACTTCATTCTGGCTTGATATAAGGTACCTAGCAACTATTGATTTTTTGACAAATTTTTCTCCATTAATATTTTTATATACAGACTAACGAGAGGAATCATATGTAAAAAAAATCATATAACTCTATTTTAAAATATGGCGATGGCTTTCATGACCTTGAAAAACTGATTTTTTCAAAAATTATTTGCCCTTTCAAACCATGCAACTTTTATCTGAAAATTTTTTCTACAATCAAAAGTAAAAAAATTTTGAGACTAAATGACATACTCTATAAATAAATAATATAAAATAAATCATTTGTTGGATCTATAACAATAAATAACAAAATACTGAGATAAATTGTAAAAATTGTAAAATTTTCGCGTCTAACTGTTAAAGTCAGAATGCACTTTTTCACATTGTAAATCAGTGCTCGGAATTAGTTGCTCATTTCGAGCCGATTCCCGAGGCGACGCCTCCTATTCCCCCACTATCACTCGACGCTCGAGCAGACGCTGCGGCCGAGCCGCCGACAGCGTGTCCTATTGCTTTAACTCAGGAACGTCTCTAAAGAAAAAGAAAAGCTAGGATCTTTTATATCATTAGTAATATTTTTCTAAAGAAATCATTTCTGCTTTCATAATAAATAATTAATCGAAATGTTATTAATATATTATGTAATGTATTATACAATACATATTATATACGTTATAATGTATTATTATAATATATATAATACGTATATAAGAGATTATATACATAAAATATTAATAACATTTCGATTAATTATTTATTACGAAAGCAGAAATTATTTTTTTAGGAAAATATTACTAATGATATAAAAGGTCCTAGCTTTCTTTTTCTTTAGAGACGTTCCTGAGTTAAACGGTAGTGGGGGAATAGGAGGCGTCGCCTCAGGAATCGGCTCGAAATGAGCAACTAATTCCGAGCACTGTTGTAGATCTACTTTAACAGATAGCCAAAATTTGACAAATTATTTCAGTATTTCGTTGTTCATTTTTACAGATTCAACAAATAATTAATTTTACATACTTATATACATATAATACTATATATTAAGTGAACGTGTGTGCATGCGTCCGTGCGTACGTGCGTTTCTACACTTTTCTACGATCATCTCTTGGCAACGTTAGATCAAGGTCTGTAGATGGAGGAACGGACTGGGTAAGATCTTCGCATCCACTTCATCCAATTTGGCACGAAAACGGCGGCGACTGTGACTCAGCAGAAAGTCGATTGTGTATCATGTTACTTGGGTGAAAATTATAAAAGTGAGCAAGTTATGTGATACACAATCGACCCCCTGATTAACCAAATAATGTCAATTTAAATACCAATTAATTCTTCTCGTTTCATGTATAGGTTATGTTAGGACGTGTTTTACTCCCTCACACAACTAATAACTATATACAACGTACACCAACACAAACTCGCTGTCTCGAAAATGGCGGCCATACGAAGATCTTACCCAGTCCGTTCCTCCATCTACAGACCTTGCGTTAGACCGCTAGATTGCTACGGTGCGCTGTAGATAGTATTGCTTCTCACGGTTCAACCGTTCAACCGATAGTACACGCTTGGAATGAAAACGGCACACAATCCAATTTCTTATAATGATACGTATCATCGATCCAGGATATCATCGATACAGGTAGTCACAAGAAATGTTGGAGAATGCACATTTCACAATGCTAAACATGACTACATATCAACACCAATGGAACTTAAATGTCTCGTGTGGAATTCTTAATAAATATCTTACGGATATCTTGTACTTATCTTTTGTACTTTAAATAAGCAGAACTATTTGCAGTTTTTGCGCAATGATTTAGTTTTCTTAGATGGATCGGACGTGTTAAACTTGTAGCATGGTCATCACATGTCCCCGATCTATCTCCGTTTGATTTTTTTTACAGAGTAGGATAATCGGAAAACAAAAGGTCTGGGTTTAAATCTTGATCTTAGTCTTCTTGCTTATTATTTTTCTCGATCAAAAGATTGCTGATTGCCCAGAAGAGGGATATTCGGGGATGTAGCCACTCCTCTACATCTATACTGGTCTACTAAACCATCGAGCGATATACCAAACATTGCTTTAGAGTCGTACTGATATACTGTTCCTTTATCTATTTTACAAAATAGAGTAGGCAAACAAGAGAAGATTTTGTGTAAATATCCAAAAAGGGATAATTTACTGACGACAAACTGGTTATAAAAAAAATCTTTATTCTAACCACGTTTCGACCGTTGGTTCTGGTCCTTTTCAAGTGAACAGTAAATTTAAATTTCAAATGGTGTTAACAAACTAAAAGGAAAAATGCTACATTACCAAACACACAATCGTACTACAACTTTATAATAAATTAAAAACTTACAAAAATATGTCCATATGTCAAATAATAGTATTAAGTCCGTATAAAATCTGTACAAAGGAGGAAGCACGTCAAAGAAAGCATTCGTGACAGCAAATATAGGACTGATCAACATATTCCAATAAAGTCAGAACCAAAGTAAAAAAATATGTGAACAATAAGTAAAATAAAAGTCAATCATATAACTTTGATAAAACAATATATATCACATATTGATGTTAAACTTTCCTTATCTTTTTGTAAATTAATAGCTGAATCTCTTTTTTCATACTGTATTTTTCCTTGTATAAAATTATAGGTTTGTGCCAATCAAAATCGTATCCAAAAGATAACTTTTATTTAACAATAACAATTAATACATTCTTGACCGCGTATTACTAAATAGTAAGAAATAAACTTCAATTTGCCTTTTTGCGGTCGAGCCTGGATCTTTTTTGCCAATCAATGATCTGCGCAATCGCAGTACACAATTAAATACAAGATGCGCGTCGACACTGTCGAACTTGAAACGCAAATCACCAACATAAAATCAACTTGATTTCAAATGTTGGTGTTAATAATTATTTAACTTTTATTTGCTGACTATAAAGTATTTACTAACATGCTTTTTAAAATCATTTTGATGTTCCTTTAAATTCTTCGTCTCAAGATGTCTTCTTGTCCTATGTAACACGCATCACAATTAGAACAATTAATTCTGTACACAAATTTCATCTGTTTCAAACAACTCAACACACTTTGCCTTTCTTAATAATACAATCCAATTTTTTAGGGACCGTGAACAAAACCTCGAAATTAACATTTCTCAGTACATGCTCAATGTTTTCACTAAATTCTTTGATATATGATGTTACGTAAACTCAACAATTTCTTTCTTTTGCAAGTATAACCGTTGACCTACACAACCAAAATACCTACGAGAAGGAAGAATTGGAAAGGTGGACGGTTGTCAATTAACGAGCTAGACATAAGACAATTACAAGTATTGTGCCAGACGCTATTATCGAAAACGCGACAGATAAGAAGAAACTTAATGCCAAGCGGAAGTGGATCTTCCGAATGGCCAGCCGAATTTAATTGATAGAAAGCGGCACACGAATTTATGATGTCCCCGAATATCAAGGAGTCACTCGAGAAATAATAATTCTCCAAATTATTTGAGAAATAATAAACCAGCACTTAGAAAACAGATATTTAAGCCTATAATTCGGATTCTTAACCGATAAAAGGAGAGATAATACGAATGATAGCCCGAAGACTAGGGGGTCATAGGCTTAATATCTAACTCATTAATGAGCAACCGGAAAATCACGCCAACAGCGATTTATTGTCTAATTATTGAGTATTAAAAGTTATCAGCCTAGCAATAGTGATCCTCTGTTCAATGACGAAACGTCGATAAACATCAAATGTACCAAAGGGCATTCCACTAATCATGATCTTAAGTCTTAAGACATCTTGTTAAAATCCTATATAAACTGCGACGTCGGGAGATCTTCGTCATTAATATTTAATCTGATTTCCAAATTTGGTCCCCCGGTCCGGCTTGTGCAAACAAAAAAGAAAAGTGTTGACCCGCTCGAGATCAGTGCATGAGAACGGTATCCACCGAGTGCAATCTAGTAAATTCGAAGAGGCCACTATCAACAATCCATCGCCAAACCGCCGCAGTTTTAGACTTGCAAACTACCAGGGGTACAAACTACTCCAGACTTATTCGCTCCAAGTTCAACAAGTAGTAAATCCCTAAATTTCTATCATAGTTTGGTCAGGGTTGAACAAGGCACCCCCCAAGAATTATGTCATCATTAAATTCTTTATTGTATTACATCTCCCCCCGCTTAAGTTGGCAGATCGAATGCTAACTCGCATCAAAATGACAAGGAGGAGCTCCATCATGCTGAAACCATATTTCTTCAAAATTGTTTGGAAAAATATTTCGTATGGTTAGAATTATTTGATCTACAAGTAATCTCTCGTACCTTTGAGCATTAAAGTTTTCCTTTGAAAACAACGGCCCTATCAAATAACCATCTATAATACCGCACCATGCATTTATTTTTTGTGAGTATTATGTGCGAGTCTCTCGCACTCCATTCGGATTTTCATTTGACCAAAAACAAACATTTTGATTATTATAATTCTCCCATTAACGTAAAGGTTGTCTCGTCTGTGAAAACAATTTGATAAGGGAAGATAGACCGGATATTTACTAGTTTCATCATTCTTGTACAGAAGTGCGTACGACGCTCGTCATCTTCAACTCCCAATTTTTGAACGTATTGCATTTTGAAATCGGATGAAATTAATTTTTTTTAATATTCTATACACAAACATGAGAGCAATATCGTAAACTTAAACTGCTTTATTAACAGACGTGGTGATTCTTAATAAATGCAGAACATCAAGTTGTCTACATTAGTTGCAGACGACGGTCTACCTGACCTAGAGTGATTTCTTACGCTACCAATTTCTTGAAAACGTATCATTTTCAAAAACAGTGAATTTACAAATTTGATGATTCGGATATGTGTCATTAAATAATCAAACGACATATAAAAACGATCGTTCGTTATCATCCCATCCGCGCATCATTAAGATAGTGATTCTTTCATATCCCGTTAACTCGTTAGCCATTTTTATTCAAATAACTTTGAATTTATTAATTTAAAAACTGAAAAGGCAAAAGTCCTCAGCACAAACTAGAGAGCGCCTTACTCCGGACATTATCACCTGCGTAATAGTGCGCGAAAAAATAACACTAAAAATCCCGGTACTCGCATTTTATACTCTCAGAGACAGTTCCCGCTTTTATGACAAGCGAGAGGGTATTCTTCTTCTTCTTCCTCAGCCTAAGTTCGTCCACTTCTGAATGTAGGCTTCTTCCAATGACTTCCACTTTTCTCTATTTAAAGCAGTTTAGATCCAATTTCTTTCCGCCACCCTCTGTAGGTCATCTCGTCACCGCTTTGGGGGTGTCTTCCCACACTTCTTTTTGTTGTTCTTAGACGCCATTCTATTACCCTGTTCGTCCATTTAGACTTGTCTTGCCTTGCGACATGGCCTGCCTATCTCCACTTTAGTTGAGCTATCCTTTTTATGACATCTGTAACCCTGCCCTGCTTCTAATCTCTTTTTCTAACATTTTTTTTATGCGGTCTTTTAGGCTAATTCCTATCATGGCCCGTTCCATGGCTCGTTGAGTTGTTCTAAGTCTCTCTGTACTCTTTTCCGTTAAAGTTACTGTTTCCATCCCGTAAGTTGTTACCGGTAGAATACAGGTATCGTAAACTTTCTTCTTAAGGTTGATGGGGATACTTTGTGATTTCAAAATATAGCCAAGTCTACCAAATGCCACCCAACTCAGTCTTATCCTTCGAGCTATTTCGGATGTTTGGTTCTGTTTCCCTAGTCTAATGGTATGACCCAAATATACTTATTCATCGACAACCTTCAGAAACTTCCCTTCTATATTTACTCTGATATTCTCACTGGACATAATTTTTGTTTTTATTAAGTTCATTTTGAGTCCAATCCACTTTGATGTAGTTCTTCTAGCATAGTCCTCAGCTCATTAGTGTCGCTACTAATGATCACGATATCGTCTGTAAATCGAAGGTGATTTAAGCGGACTCCATCTATGTTTATACTTTTATTTTGCCAAGATAACTTAACTCTTTAAAGTATTTTTAAAGGTGTCTTCTAATGCCAAAGTAAATAGCTTTGAAGATATCTCCCTGATGGACTCCTCTCTCTATTTTTATCTTTTCTGTCACCGTGTCTTCATCGATGGTTATCTGTATTGTAGCTTTTTTATAAATATGTTCTATGAGTCTAGAATATCTTGTGTCTATTCTTACGCTGTCCATCGCCTTAAGATTCGCCCATGTTTCAACCGAATCAAAAACCTTCTCGTAATCTACGAATGTCAGGCTTATAGAAATGTTATACTCCGTGCACTTCTCTATCAGACTCCTGATCATCTACAAATGATCGATCGTACTAAACCCTTTCCTAAATCCTGCTTGTTCAATCGGTTGGTAGAAATCTAATTTATATGTTAAGCGGTTTGACAGTATCTTACAAGGGAAGTGTCACATGTCACAACTGTCCGAAACCGATTTGATTCTCCTTTAAATATGTTGTTATATATACAAATCTAAGAGACACATACTTTTTTATATGGGCGGATTTAAGGGGTGAAACACTCCTTTGAAAAAAAAAACAGTTTTTATCTTTCAAGGCGAATATCTTTGAAATTATTAGAAATAGAAAAAAAATTCAAACGGGGTATTAAATAGCTTGATGAGTACTATAAAATAATGCAAATTTTTTTTTCATAAAATCTTACATCTTTAACTTTTTTTTCAAAATTTTGAATTTTTGTTTCCAAATTAAAGGTTATTTTTTAACGAATTCATCCATGTATATTAAAGTTATGTTTAAAGCGTAATATCATTTTCGAGAAATCATTACAAACCCCTCCGTATATACGTTATTCGTGCTCGTATCGTACCTACTATGTGCGTAAGTGTAATAATTATTGTCGAAATAAGATATTTAAAAAAATGTTAAATTTGTAAGAATGGAAATATTTTAAAAATTAAAAAAATTTCTTTTGCACTGTTTTATAAAGTACTCCTAAAATCATTCAATTTTTATTATATGATATTTTTCTAGCATTACAGATTATAAAAAACATTAAGAATTAGGGTAGTTTTTATTATATCTTCTTAAAGTTATTAAAACCTTTGTATTCATCTCTGTACATTATTTCCTTATAATATCTTAAGAATATTTTCTCTTACAACTATTTTCGTTCCAACGCTCTAACATCTTGTTTATTTATAGTTTTGCGCAATAATATCTGTATGTAATTAATAATGAAATAATTATTAAGGGTTTACATAATAAACTTATACTTTTTATACAGTGAGCTCAGCAATGTCACGTTTCAAAAAAATTGTCTGACAAACTCGATTCTAATATGAAAAATATGTACGTTAAAGATAAATGAACAGTATAAATAGTTTTATGTGCAGCCTTAACAGTCAGTAAGCACAGTCTTTCTGTTATAATCACATCTGTGCAATTTGTTAAACTGTTTTTATATATTACAATACAAAGTAAAGTTTGACATTTTTGGAAATGATTATCAATCCGCTTAATGTTGTGAGACTTTTATTAGTGTCAATAAATTCAATATATCTAACAGAAACGCCAGTGACTGAAGCAGAAATAGAATTAAAAGAAAACATACAAAAATTATTGCTGGATAGCATTTTTCATTATAATGGATTGGAAATAACGGAAGAAACATCTCTTGATTATGAAATTATTGCTGGATAGCATTTTTCATTATAATGGATTGGAAATAATGGAAGAAACATCTCTTGATTATGAAGAACCTTATAAATTTCATCGGATTGAAATAATTGAAGATGACGAACAAGCATGGATTGAAGATAATTCAGATTTTCATCCTCAATGTTCAAGTGATAATATAGATTTTGACAGTTCTTATAAAAGACGAGCTGTTGAGTATTGGCGAAATTGGGACGCTAACGAAGAAAATAAAGACAAGAAAAAAAATCGTATTCTAAAAGTAGTAAAAAATAAGTTTAAAAGAGTTTCACCTGAACGTCAGTTAAGGGGCGATGGGAAGAACAATTACAATCAGGTGGAACTCGTATGGAAAAATTATCTTATATCTCGAAATTTACACATGATAAATTTACTGCTGCGATTAAATTAGGATTCATGGTTCATGATATTGATTTAAAAAGATGGGCTTTATAGCTCAAGAAGAAATAGGATTTTCTGAAAACAGTAAATTTAAATCTTATATTTAAAGCATCTCACAGTTAAGTATCAAAATTCAAGAAATTCTCACTGAATTGTTTCAAGAAAAGTTACAAAATTTATCACCAGAAGAACATTGGAAGATTCCATTAATTTGCAAAAAACAAGTGACGATTTTCTGAAAACAGTAAAACCTCTTATTGAACAGTTTGGATCTGAAAATATTTATAATTCAGATCAAAGTGGTTTCCAATTGGAAATTCATTCTGGAAGATCATTGTCACATCAAGGAGTAAAGACAGTAGAACGTGTTGTGCAATCTGTATCATCAACAACTCACTCATACACGATACAACCAATAATATCTTGTAGCGGCAATTTACTGTCACCTTTATTTATTGTATTAAAAGAAACTGATGGTAAATTTGGACCAAGAGTAGAAGAAAACCTGTTTAGACCAACAAATGTTATTGTAAAAGCATCGAAATCTGGTAAAATGACATCAGGTATAAATTTCTTTTTATAACTATTTTACATTTAATTTAATAATCTAATAATAGTAAGAAAACTATTAAATTAACATTTATGTTTTTTACAGACCATTTTAAAATGTGGTTAGAAGAAGCCTATTTTCCGAACGTTGGTTCTAATAGCGTTATTCTTATCGATTCATGGACTGGACATTGCCCCAATATTATTTCGGATTTAACACCTCCAGGAAAACATGTTACTACTATGATAATACCGAAAGGTACTACAGGAAAAATACAACCATTAGATGTTTATGGATTTAGAATTTGGAAAAATTTTGCTAAAAGATTTTCAGATACTGTTTTACTATTGGAAAGTAAAGTAAATTTACATAAATGCAATAATATAATAAAATTGCAATCTTTGATACATAATCAATTGTCATTCCTACGATATCACAACTTATTTAAATATTCATGGTTTAAAAGTGGGTATACGAACGAAAGACCAGAAGAATTTGAAAATCCAGCACAATTCAGTTTTGACAAAACTTCAACATGTGATATCGAAGGTTGCAATAATTTAGCTGTAGTAAGATGTTCTTGGTGCAAACAGTCATTATTGTAATGTGTATAATGAGTGAATACTAAAAAGTATAAATTTATTAAACACATAATAATTATTTCATTATTAATTACGTGCAGATATTATTGCGCAAAACTATAAATAAACAAGATGTTAGAGCGTTAGAACGAAAATAATTGTAAGAGAAAATAATCTTAACATATTGTAAGGAAATAATGTACAGAGATGAATACAAAGGGGTTTTAATAACTTTAAGATAATATAATAAAAACTACCCTAATTCTTAATGTTTTTTTATAATGTGTAATGTTAGAAAAATATCATATAATAAAAATTGAATAATTTTAGGAGTACTTTATAAAATAGTGCAAAAAAAATTTTTTTAATTTTTAAAATATTTCCATCACTCTTTTTTCAAAATTTTTTTATCGCCACAAATAGAAGCTTATTTTCTTACAAATTTAACATTTTTTTAAATATCTTATTTCGACGATAATTATTACACTTACGCACATAGTAGGTATGATACGAGCACGAATAACGTATATGGGTAATTCTTTTACAAACCGAACACCATTCTGACCGACACATTTTTTATTTGTCTGAAACTTTTTTTATGGGTTCTATATCGAAAAAGAAAAGATACGTGTTCGATTTTTTTTTTTTTTTTTTTAATAGAGGAGGTTGAAAATTTGAGATTTTCGTGATTTTTGCCTTGGAGACTCATTTTCAAAAATTCATAACTCTGGTTCTTTTTAAGCTAGAGAAAACTTTTTTTTTTCATTTTGAAGATAAAAGAGTGAACTTTATGAAAAAAATAGTTTAAAAAAAATTTATAAAAAATTCATATTTTTATAAACAATTGAAATGTTTAAATCAATTTTTAACCATAGCCCCCAAATTTTATCGATTTCTTAATACAACCATCGTATTCTACGTCAAATTATCTATAAAAAACGTATATTTTATCAATGGAGAAATTATGTTTACTAGTAGAGATAAATTAATTTATCTAGCGCGGCACGTCGTATCAGCGCGTGGGTACCTCTGCGCGCCTCATTTTCTAACCCCACATCGTTTTTCTCAATAACATTAATGATTATTTAAGTGTTAGTCTATTTTGTCAATCGAGTACAAATTATTATTAGCAAACAGGACTTTATTATTAATTGAACAAAATAATAATATGTTAAATGAAAAAACAATTAATTACGATTTTAATAAAATTTTTCTTAAAAACGTTATTTATCATTAGTTTATAATCTCCTACTTAATTGTATATATACATATAATTATAAATAATAGATTAAATTGCAATAATTGACGCTAAAAAATATCTAAAATAAATAAAAGTACTTGTAAATTACTAAAATTTTGAAGAGTCGATTTAGTTAAATGAGGATTTATCGTTTCACTATCGGTTTCCACTTTTGAATTTGACGGATTTTTATCACCAATTAACTTCAGATGGCGTCAAGAGCTCAAGATACACTGGTCGCCCTGTCGCCCGCCACACACACACTGACAGTAAATCTCGTACACTATTAACGTCTTTTTTCTCTCTTAAAGCATCGAAAGTTTGATTCGAAATCTGTGTTATTAAAATTGGTTTATAAATAATTTAACTGCCTGCGCGAAAGTTTTTCTGTTCTCTGTCTGGTAGTTGATGAAAACTTTTGTAACTATCTTGGGATTTGTTGGCTCGTCTAGACTCACGTGTCTGAATTTATAGGTTACGTCTTAAACTATCTTTGAAGTGTGCAGACAAATCATACAAAAGACAGGTGAGGAAAATGTAATAGTTCAACTGTTAACAAACTACGTAGATAATTAGCATAATTTTTTTTTAACACTCATCAGTTAATATTTATAGCATAATTAAGAAAGCAAGGCACTGACGAGTCATCTCGATTATTTTGACTGACGCACACACAAACGCGCGCGCGCGCACACACACGCACGAATTGGAAAACGTTGAATACCAACACGATGCCTAAAAGAGTGGCAAAAAAATTAACAGGCACGAACGTTCGCACCGACAGATGTTTCAATCCTTTTGGTTTGAGTGGTCACTCAAGTAAAGCGCTGCGATTAAGAAAAGTTACTAAAGATCAACTACGTCAACTTAATGTACCAATAACTGCTGAGGCATTGAACCAAAAAATTTGCGATTCCTGTCGTCTGCGCATCTCCAAAAATATAAAAGAAAATAATGATACAGATGAAGTTGAAATGGTATTAATTATACGACATGAAGTATATCGAGTCTATTTACTTTTAAATCAATTTTCGATGCTCATATCAATTTTTTATTTACAGCAGGAACATGAAAATAAAACATCTAATGAAGAATCTGATTTGAAATCGAGTAGTGAAGGAACCTCGGGATTTTCAGGTGTAAACGACAACTTTTTGAATGACAGAGTTGATCGTTTTAATGAAGGATTACGTTTCTTGGGAGCATCACCTATTAAAAAACATAAATTAACTCAAAAACGTTATTTCGAGGAAAAAGTTAAAAAAATTACGGAGGCGATTAAGAAAAAAGTTTTTCATACAAACGATGATGGTCCAGATGATGTTGATGAAGATGATGATGATGTCACAATTTTAAGAATTTTACAAGAAAGTTTCAATACCAGTACAGACCGATCTCAGAAAGTTAAAATTTTGACTATTTTCAGGCACTGGTCTTATCAGAAAATCCAGGTGCATTTTCCCACAGCTACTCGCCACATGATAACCGTTGCTAAAAATATTGCTAAAGATAAAGGAATATTAGGCGATCCAAATCCCAAAAGCCATCCATCTTTAGGAGCAGATGTTACAAATAGCATCATGAACTTCTATCAGTCTGATGAACACACACAAATTATGCCCGGGAAAAAAGATTTCGTCTCCGTGATAGTGGATGAACACAAAATTCAGATGCAAAAACGCCTAATTTTAAATAATTTGAAAGAATTGTATGAACTGTTTAAAAAAGAATATCCAAAAATGAAATGTAGTTTTTCAAAGTTTGCCAGTATGCGACCGAAACATTGTGTGCTGGCAGGAGCCAGTGGCACTCATTCGGTGTGTGTGTGTCCGATACACGAAAATATTAAACTCTTGATAGATGGGGCGAATTTGAAATGTATCACAGCTGACTCCAAAAGACCAATTACGAATTATCATGATTGTTTGGATCGGATGATGTGTGATGTTCAATCTACAAATTGTTTTTTGGGATTATGTGATAAGTGCCCTGGTGTAGACAATATTATTGAAGAATTACAACAAATTTTCGATGACAAACTCATCGACAATGTTAAATATAAACAGTGGGTAACAATAGACAGAACTTCACTACAAACTTTAATATCTTCTGTAGATGAATTTTTACAACTTTTCAGTAATGGCTTGAAAAAATTACTGCTACATTCTTTTTTAGTTAAAAAACAAATGGAATTCTTGGAATATAAGAAAAAAAATTTAATGAAAAATGAATGCATTGTTATATGTGATTTCAGTGAAAATTATGCATTTGTGTTACAAAATTCTATACAAGGTGTGCACTGGAATAATGATCAAGCAACTATACACCCATTCTCAATTTATTATAAAGATAATGAAGATGAAGTAAAAGTTAAAAGTTTCGTTTCCATTTCTGAATGCTTAAATCATAATACTATTGCTGTTCATCTCTTTCAAAAACATCTAGTGGAATTTATACAAACGAATTTGAAAGGTTTTGATAAAATAATATATTTTTCGGATGGTGCAAGCGCACAGTATAAGAACAAGAAAAATTTTATAAACATTACTCATCATCTACAAGATTTTGGAATAGCAGCCGAATGGCATTTTTTCCCAACGTCCCATGGCAAGGGACCATGTGATGGAGTAGGTGGAACGTTAAAACGACTTGCTGCTAGAGCTAGTCTTCAACGAATTAATAATCCTATTCGCACACCCAAAGAATTATTCGCTTGGGCAACAGAAGCTTTGCAAAATATAACGTGTCGCTATTCGACAAATGATGAGTATGAAAAAGAAGAACAAATGTTGTCAGCACGTTTTCAAAAAGCTCTAACGATAAAAGGCACTTTACAATTTCATTGCATGATTCCAATCTCTCTTCAGATACTGGAAGCTAAAAAATTTTCATTAGATGATAAAAAAACAATTGTAAAAATCTTTAAATAAACTTTCAAATGTTTATAGTTAAATATATTTGTACATTTAAAAATAAGGTACATATTAAGCATTAATGAATAAGAGTAATGTTTAAAAATAGAAATAAATATGTTTTTTCATTTAACATGTTTTATTTTATTCAATTAATAATAAAGTCCTGTTTGCTAATAATAATTTGTACTCGATTGATAATAATAGTTAAATAATCATTAATGTTATTGAGGAAAACGATATGGGGTTAGAAAATGAGGCGTGCAGAGGTACCCACGCGCTGATACGACGTGGCACGATAGATAAATTAATTTATCTCTACTAGTAAACATAATTTCTCCATTAATAAAATACACGTTTTTTATAGAAAATTTGACGTAGAATGCGATGGTTGTATTAAGAAATCGTTAAAATTTGGGGGCCGTGTTTAAAAATTGATTTAAACATTTCAATTGTTTATAAAAATATGAAATTTTTTATAAATTTTTTTTAAACTATTTTTTTCATAAAGTTCACTCTTTTATCTTCAAAATGAAAAAAAAAAGTTTTCTCTAGCTTAAAAAGAACCAGAGTTATGAATTTTTGAAAATGAGTCTCCAAGGCAAAAATCACGAAAATCTCAAATTTTCAACCTCCTCTATTAAAAAAAAAAAAAAAAAAAAAACTTCGAACACGTATCTTTTCTTTTTCGATACAGAACCCGTAAAAAAAGTTTCAGCCAAATAAAAAATGTGTCGGTCAGATTTTGCCTCAATCCGTCCGGTTTGTAAAAGAATTACCCATATACAGAAGGATTTGTAGTGATTTCTCGAAAATGATATTATGCAATATAACTTTAATATACATAGATAAATTCGTTAAAAAATAACCTTTAATTTGGTGAAAACAAAAATCCAAAATTTTGAAAAAAAAGTTAAAAAGGTAAGATTTTTTGGAAAAAAAAAGAAAAAAATTTGCATTATTTTATAGTACTCATCAAGCCATTTAATAGCCGTTTGAATTTTTTTTTCTATCTCTAATAGTTTCAAAGATATTCGCCTTGAAAGATAAAAATCGTTTTTTTCCAGAGGGGTGTTTTACTCCATAAAAATCAAAATCCACCCATGTAAAAAAATATGTGTCTCTTAGATTTGTATATATAACAACATATTTAAAGGAGAATCAAATCGGTTCCGGACAGTTGTGACACTTCCCTTGTTAATAGAAGCTTGTAGATACGGGATAAGAGACTAATTGGTTGATATTTAGCAATGTTAGTATTATCTCCTTTTTTTTAAATCAAAATGATCTCAGCATTTTGTCAGTATTCAGGGATGTCTTTCTCGTTTATTTTATTCAGTAAAGCGCAAAGTGCCTTTTCTAAAAGTTTTTCCTCCCATTTTTTCCACAGTTATGTGATCTCCTCCTGGGGCTTTCCTATTCCTTAATTGTTTTAGCACCTTTTTCATTTCGTCTATCGTTATTTCAGGGATTTCTTCTGAGCCAACATTCTGAATTTTGTGTCTGGCCGTTTTTGATTCTGGTATGT
The DNA here is from genome assembly GCA_901521435.1 of Crematogaster levior. Taxonomy (NCBI): domain Eukaryota; kingdom Metazoa; phylum Arthropoda; class Insecta; order Hymenoptera; family Formicidae; genus Crematogaster; species Crematogaster levior. The sequence goes on from CABEGB010001305.1 coordinate 117,025, forward strand.
TCGATTTGTATAGTTCTTTATAGAAGCTCTATATCTGGATTATTTTGGTGATTCCCTGTTTATCTGTAGCAATTCCTTCCTGGTTTTTTATTTTAAACCCTTTTCTTTCCTCTCGACATATTTAGTTTGAGTACTCTCATGTTCGACTTTCTTCTATGACTCTTTGTATTAGCTTGTTGTTATGATTTCCTAGATCTTTTCGAGTTTCCTTGTTTATTATTTTGCATAACTCTTTATATTCGTTAGAGTCTCTATTTGTTTTTCTTCTTTGGTCCAATAGTTTCAATGTATTTGATCTTAGCTTTTCGTTTCTTGGCTTCCATTTCGAGCATACTTTCTTTGTTGCTGCTCGGATGCTGCTAGTTATTGCTGGTTAAGTCCATTTTCTCCAGACCCTTTATCAGTTGTAATTTTGCTGCCAGGATCGTTTGGTATTCGGTCATATTTAATTTCTGTAATTAGGTACATCTTCTCTTCTGAGTAAGTTTTTTCCTCTCACATAATTATGATATTTGCTCGGATAAGTCTGTGGTCGCTTCCTGTATTAAATCTATTTAATACATTTACACATATCCTAGTATATTTTTCGCTTATTGGAGATTATGTAATCTATCTCAATTTTAATTTGCCCATCTAGGCTTTTCCACATCTGCTTTCTCTGGGGAGGTATAGACCCTGAGTATAGAAGGTTCAAACAGTATAGTCAAACAGTATAGACCCTGGAGTTGGACGTAATCCAACAGCATTTCCCTTCTAATATTTCTATTTCCTAATCCGAAGATTCCTATATTTGGTGGTCGTCTTCACTTTTTTGGCCAATTTTGGCATCGAAGTCCACCTATAATTAAATCGAAAATTTAGCGTTTCCTAACCTTTAAACTTATGTCCTCGTAGAATTATTCGGCTTCGTGGTCGTCTGAGGAGCTCGTCGGAACGTATACCTGACCTGAGGAGCGTATACCTGAGTTACTTGCAGAGAATACCTTTTGTTGACTTTCAAGATGATGTATATTACTCTGTTTGAGACAGCTTCCATTTTGGTTACCAGATGTTTTAGTTTTTTATTGATCAAGATTGCTACTTCACTAAGGTGGAAGTCTGTGTCCATATTCTTCTGACTAAAGTAAGTGTCATGATTTAAGGATAGTCGCGTTTTCTCCCTTTAGCCTGGTCTCACTTACAAGGGGAGACTACGACGTGATACCAATCGATTTTGTCGAAACTCCGTGTATCGATAGAGTATCATGTCAAGTGTTTCAGGGTAAACGGATAAGACGCAACTCTCAAGCGTTCGCGAGAAAATCGAGATTAAAGAATCCCAAGAGCAATATTAACACATGGCGTAGAGCATAAAATCGAAGAGCGCGTAGCTCAGCGGTTAAGTACTAGACTCGTAACGGCAACGTTGCTGGTTCGAGTCTCGATGATTTTTTTTTTTTTTTTTTTTTTAATTTCTTTCTACAAGGAAATGTAATTATTAATATATTATTAATATATTATTATTAATACATACACAGAAAATAAATGTAAATACATTTTATATATTCATTCATTGCATATTAAAAAAACACATTTTTCTACATATTACGAAGGAAAAAATTAAATAAATGTAATTATTGATTGTTTTTAAACAACGGATAAATCAGTGCTATATACAAGTAAATGTGAAACGTGTTTTGTGAAGCAGTTGAAAGCCGTTACACAGAAAGAAGGAGAAGGCAGAACGTTATGTAAATTAACAGATGAGAGAGAAGTTTTCATGAATGTCAACGAAGTATGTTTTCCGTTAGATATTTTAAAGAAGTCATGCAATTGTAAAAATGTAACTTTCATACGATGCACACATTGTCGTGCGAATTATTGTTTCACTTGTTTTTATGATAAATGTCATCCTTCAACATGTACTGTTCCATCTACTTCCACCGATGAATAAAATATGTTTCACATTAATTTTTTATGTTTATTTATTTATATAGCACTGACCACTTACTATTATTTTACATTTACATTTATTTAATTTTTTCCTTCGTAATATGTAGAAAAATGTGTTTTTTTAATATGCAATGAATGAATATATAAAATGTATTTACATTTATTTTCTGTGTATGTATTAATAATAATATATTAATAATTACATTTCCTTGTAGAAAGAAATTAAAAAAAAAAAAAAAAAAAAAAATCCATCGAGACTCGAACCAGCAACGTTGCCGTTACGAGTCTAGTACTTAACCGCTGAGCTACGCGCTCTTCGATTTTATGCTCTACGCCATGTGTTAATATTGCTCTTGGGATTCTTTAATCTCGATTTTCTCGCGAACGCTTGAGAGTTGCGTCTTATCCGTTTACCCTGAAACACTTGACATGATACTCTATCGATACACGGAGTTTCGACAAAATCGATTGGTATCACGTCGTAGTCTCCCCTTGTTAGACTCAGCATATCCTATTTAATATGTTTCAACTCATTTTCTAAAATTTCAAGATATTCGACTGTTCTTATTGTTCTGATATTATATGTTGCAAAATGTATCTGTTTTTATTTCTATTTTTGTGGGGTAACTTTTTTGTCTTTAGGATTTATTGAGTTTTTGTCAGGATATTCGCGGTACACACTACGCGATACAGCTTGCAATACTAATGCCAGTGATATTGACCAGTTTACAACTTTTAAATTCCATAACTTGAGAAGTTCTTAACAAAAATATACTTTATAGTGTTTTGAAAAGCGACAAGAATATACAATAAAAATATATAAAAATGAATATACTTTATAGTGTTTTTCGTGCAACAAGAATATACAATAAAAAATAGGGGTTTCCATTAAAAAATTTCAAGATGACTTTCACAACATTATTCAAGGTTATGCTGATATCGTTACGTAATGAGGTACTCAAAACCCTATAATTTTTGTTTAAAACATTTTTCTCAAAAAATGCGTAGTTTTCACAAATTCAGGGGTTCCATACTTTTAGTAAACCCTGTATATCGCTAAATTTTCAATAATCACGAATAAACGTTAGTGCAAGAAAGAATACCGTAAGAATAAATATTATAAAAATAAATTTGAATACTGAAACCTATCCTACATTCATTTTAGTTTTAAGACGTTGTTTATTCTCCTCTCTGTTCTATAAGACCACAAGGTCCAATCCCGAGTAACAGGGATTACGTTCCATGACTCGAAACGGGACTCCGACGTATCATACTCTCGGAAATTGTCATAACGCTATTTTTAGACACCGACCCACATCCGGAGTCCTATTAATGAGTGCGGTCGGCTGGCGACACATGTGTAGCAATTTGTGCCTGCAAGACAGATAGGTCGACTCCATCCCCCACACTCTCGTTCCTTTTTTTATTTCACATTCCTTTCAAACCCACAAAAATAACTGGGGGAGGGGGGGACGTAATAGTACCTGTAAAATTTGGGGGTTTATCCGGGATGCGATCTTTGAAGGATGAGTACGAAGACTAAATCTGTTAAAGTTGAAGTTGAAGATCTCTATAAAACCGTTATAAAAATAAAATCAAATCAAATAGCTCAACACTATACATACACATATATACCCCCAACGGATCTGACCACACCTAAAAGTGTTACTTATAACCCACACCTAAAAGTGTTACTTTCTCCCCCGATATCACTGACAATGATATGTCGGAGGATCAACTCAAATGTCTAATTGACACACTCGAGCCTGGTTCCGATAGTTCCTTCGACGAAAGTATCCAACCGGCGCATCAAACTAATTATATCGTTAGTTGTAACAATGGAATAAAAATACATTTCTTTAAATCTGTCTTATTATTTTTATTTTTAATATAATTACTGTCATGTCGTTGTCGTATTTCTTTTAGTCTTTGTTTTATTTGTTTGTTAATCATACGTTTCGGAAAACAATTATTTAGTAGATTTTTTTGACAGTATCATTATTATTATTATAGAAACCAGTATCGGATAATAAGATAGCCCTGTCTACAAGAATTGTAACTGTGTTTTTTTTTTGTATCTCAAGAAATGATTAGAAAAGAAATTTATGTAATGTCCAAAGAACATGAGAAGTTTGCGGTTAGGTCCAATTTGTTAATAATTTGTTATTGTCTCTGAGAACAGTTGTATTCAAAAAGGTAATCGAGGTTTCTTAGTAGCTCTTCTATCTCGTGTGTAAATTTCAGACAGGGGTGTTGTGATTAGTTGTGCGCAGCGAAAAGAAACAGGCCGTTTAGAACAATATGTTTATTAATACCTTTGTTGAGAGATACAAAATTAAATGTAGTAGAGGAACAGTGCTAATAATTAGCAAGATAATAACTCTAGTGAGAGCAGAGCATTGAAGAGCGCGCACGAGAGATGAACTAACAAAAATAACTAGATGGGCAACCGATTAGGAGAACATAAAACGAAGTTAAAAACCGCAAAAATATCGTGAATTCTGTTTTTGGACACTATGATAAAAATATCGTCATATCTATGAAATACTGAGACTTCAAAGTCTAATAAACTCAAATAATGTGTCTCTAAGCTGTTCTTTATTAAATCAACCAATATAGGGGAAAGTAGAGATTGAACTGCTGAAAATTTGTTCAAAAAACAGCCCTCCAAAACTAAAACTCATAGAAGAAAGGATTAAATCAATGGCATACAAGAATTGTCACATATTAAATCTTGTAACTTTCAAAATATAATCCCAACGCGTCTCAATTGCTTTCAAGACTAGCTCTTTAGGTATATTATTAAACAATGCAGCGACATCAAGAGATAAAAGAATTTGATCAGTCTGAATATGTCTATTGTTAATTCTTTTTGTACAAGTCCAATTATCTTTAATATGAGAGATTTGGTTTCCGGATCAATCGTTCTAAGATCTCATGTAAAAACCTTGTTACATTGTATAACCGACTCCTTAATGCAGATACGTATAGCGTATAACGTATTACGATAAAGCGTAATGGAAAATCGGTCTTGTGAACTTTCAGCAGTCCACAACACCTCAGTAAATTACCGTGATTTTTTTTCAAAAACTGAATAGCAGAATACTAACAAAGATTCCCAATCTAATCGAAACATAGATAGGTGTAGACAGACATGACACTTTTGTGACCTAACAAAAGTGTGCGACAGTATTCTTCAAAAACTGTAGTATGTGTGGACAATAAAGACACTGCTCTAGACATAAGTGTCCGCTCTAGATGTCCGTGTATTGTTTTAGAAAAAACAGTTCTAATTAGAATTAAAATCTTAAGAAAGTTTTTTATTAGGAACAAACTACTATAATCATAGATACCTCTCAACAAGTTTTTGTTTAAAGCTTTTCTTCATTACATGTATTATACTATTTTCAAAATATTTAAGATGGATATCTAAAATAAATCACTCTGCATATTTAATAAAGTATTACATACCCTTGATATTTCTACAGGATGTTCTTCTTGTATCATATCCAATGCTGGGCTATTGCTGGGGGAGTAACTCACAGGAGTAGTGGCAGGTGATCTATGATGTCTAAGTGGACTTAAATCTAAAGGTGTGGGCGGTGGCTGCGCCGGTGTACCGTGTACGATACTACCCTGTACTGATGTCGTAGTTAAACCACTGAGACCTATATGAATAAATAGAAAATATCAAAATATTAACTTTAAATTTCTTTTCTCTAAAAATTTTTCTTATGTTAAGAATGTGGGAAGAAAACTGTAACTAGATACTTCTACAAAATAACTTTCTTAACTATGTGCGTGCGTACGTGCGTACGCTTGATAGTTATGCACGTACGTACGTATATAACTATCAAATGAGATGTCAAATATCACTCTGGAGTGCTGTTGATATATTATTCCCTACTCTATTCTGCAAAATAACTTACAAGGGAAGTGTCACGACTGTCCGGAACCGATTTGATTCTCCTTTAAATATGTTGTTATATATACAAATCTAAGAGACACGTATTTTTTTATATCGGCTACTTTTGACTTTTAAGGGGTAAAACACCCCTTTGAAAAAAAACGGTTTTTATCTTTCAAGGCGAATATCTTTAAAACTATTAGAGATAGAAAAAAAATTCAAGCGGGGTATTAAATGGCTTGATAAGCACTATAAAATAATGTAAAAAAATTTTTTTCTTTTTTCTTTTTTTTTCAAAAAATCTTACCCCTTTAACTTTTTTTTCAAAATTTTGAATTTTTGTTTTCATCAAATTAAAGGTTATTTTTTTACGAATTCAGCCATGTATATTAAAGTTATGTTGCGTAATATCATTTTTAAGAAATCATTACAAACCCCTCCGTATATACGTTATTCGTGCTCGTATCGTATCTACTATGTGCGTAAGTGTAATAATTATCGTCGAAATAAAAAATTTAAAAAAATGTTAAATTTGTACAAAAATAAGCTTCTATTTGTGGCGATAAAAAATTTTTGAAATTTTGAAGAAAGAGTGATGGAAATATTTTAAAAATTAAAAAAATTTCTTTTGCACTGTTTTATAAAGTACTCCTAAAATCATTCAACTTTTATTACATGATATTTTTCTAGTATTACAGATTATAAAAAACATTAAGAATTAGGGTAGTTTTTATTATACCTTCTTAAAGTTATTAAAACCTTTGTATTCATCTCTGTACCTATTTCCTTATAAGATTATTTTCTCTTACAACTATTTTCGTTCCAACGCTCTAACATCTTGTTTATTTATTAGTTTATATATTAGTTTTGCGCAATAATATCTACACGTAATTAATAATGAAATAATTATTGAATGTTTACATAATAAATTTATACTTTTTATTATTTACTCATTATATACATTACAATAATGATATTTGACGAAAAATTGTTTTAAACATAACATTACTGTTTGACACCAAAAACATCTTACTACAGCTTACAACCCTCGATATTACATGTTGTTGAAGTTTGTCAAAACTGAATTGTACTGGATTTTCAAATTCTTCTGGTCTTTCGTTCGTAAATCCACTTCTAAACCACGAATATTTAAATAAGTTGTGATATCGTGGGGATGACAATTGATTATGTATGTAACAATGTAATTATATATAATTTTATTTTTTTTTTTTATTTTATATATACTGTCCATTTATCTTTAATATACATACTTTTCATATCAGAATCGTGTTTGTCACACAATTTTGAAACGTGACATTGCTGAGCTCGCCGTATCACAATTTATTTAAATATTTGTGGTTTAAACGTGGGTATACGAACGAAGAACCAGAAGAATTTGAAAATCGAGTACAATTCAGTTTTGACAAAGCTTCAACAACATGTAATATCGAGGGTTGCAAGCTGTAGTAAGATGTTGTTGGTGTCAAACAGTAATGTTATGTTTAAAACAATTTTTCGTCAAATATCATTATTGTAATGTATATAATGAGTAAATAATAAAAAGTATAAATTTATTATGTAAACATTCAATAATTATTTCATTATTAATTACGTGTAGATATTATTGCGCAAAACTAATATATAAACTAATAAATAAACAAGATGTTAGAGCGTTGGAACGAAAATAGTTGTAAGAGAAAATAATCTTATAAGGAAATAGGTACAGAGATGAATACAAAGGTTTTAATAACTTTAAGAAGGTATAATAAAAACTACCCTAATTCTTAATGTTTTTTATAATCTGTAATACTAGAAAAATATCATGTAATAAAAGTTGAATGATTTTAGGAGTACTTTATAAAACAGTGCAAAAGAAATTTTTTTAATTTTTAAAATATTTCCATCACTCTTTCTTCAAAATTTCAAAAATTTTTTATCGCCACAAATAGAAGCTTATTTTTGTACAAATTTAACATTTTTTTAAATTTTTTATTTCGACGATAATTATTACACTTACGCACATAGTAGATACGATACGAGCACGAATAACGTATATATGGAGGGGTTTGTAATGATTTCTTAAAAATGATATTACGCAACATAACTTTAATATACATGCCTGAATTCGTAAAAAAATAACCTTTAATTTGATGAAAACAAAAATTCAAAATTAAAAAAAAAAAGTTAAAGGAGTAAGATTTTTTGAAAAAAAAAAAAAAAGAAAAAATTTTTTGCATTATTTTATAGTACTCATCAAGCCATTTAATACCCCGTTTGAATTTTTTTTCTATCTCTAATAGTTTCAAAGATATTCGCCTTGAAAGATAAAAACCGTTTTTTTTCAAAGGGGTGTTTTACCCCTTAAAAGTCAAAAGTAGCCCATATAAAAAAATACGTGTCTCTTAGATTTGTATATATAACAACATATTTAAAGGAGAATCAAATCGGTTCCGGACAGTCGTGACACTTCCCTTGTTAGGATGGTTAGATAGAGTAGTCATCCGGAAAACGAAAGGTTTAAATCCCAGTCTAGTCTCTTCGCTCATTATTTTTTGCGCTCAAAAAAAAACATAGTGTGTTTTGGTAGCTCCCTGAAGGTACACTTGGAGGTATACTTGGAGTATAAATTAGGGGTATAGGTTCCAAATATAGATTAGGGAGAAAGTATTAAGACGTTAAGACGATCTTATTTGAATGAGAAAAATAACAAGTGAAGAGACCAGGATTTGAACTCGAGTCTTTGGTTCCCGAGCGACTAATAACTACTCTAATAATTGCTCTACCAATTAACAAGTATTGTAAGTTATTCAGGTCCTACATCAATACTTTTCTTACTTGTCTACTTTATCTACAATATATCAGCATCATGACTCCAGAATGTTTGGTATCTCGCTCGATACATGACGGATGTACATATATAAATATGAATAACGTAAATTGTATTACCAAAATATTAAATGTGTATAAACCTAATTTATGAATAGTACAATTAAATAATCATTAACTCAGTTTATAAATTAGAAAAAAATCTTTTAGCAAGAGGAGGACCAGAAGTGAAAATGTATTTTTGAAATGCAGTTTACTGCAAAAGTCTTTTATTATATTAAGAATTTCACACACACACAACTCTAGCTTCAAATATTGTTTTTTTTAAAACATAAACAATACATTAAATATTTTGAAATAAATCTAGTGTAAATTTTGCGCACAAAACAATATACGTTATATAACAATATACAGGTTTTAAAAAAGGTAAAACAGGTATTAAAAAAAAAATTCAGAACTTTAGCAGATACTCACTAAAATGGAGAAAAAAGTCATAAATGTTATTAAAGAAATTAAAAAGTCATAATAAACATGGGTCAAAAAATTAATATTGTGGAAGCTAATAAAAAATTCCTTCTCTTGACCGTGAAATACACAATATTAAGAAGTAAATTCAAACGTCTAGAACGATCAGGCCTGGATCTTTGATGACCAATCAATAATCTACGCAAAGGCAGTACATAATTAAATACATTGCGCGCCGACACAGTCGTACTTTAAAATACAACACAATCACCAACTTAGAATCAACATGATTTCAAATGTTGGTGCTAATAAGATCCTGCATCCCCTTCAGATAAATAATTTATTGCGAAAAATATTACCTCAGCCAATTATGTACTGCCTTTGCGCAGATTATTGATTGGCCATCAAAGATCCAAGCCTGACCGTTCTAGACATTTGAATTTACTTCTAAAAAATTCCTTGTTTTGGTTAAAACAATTGACTTGCTCGCTTCTGATGCTCCCGTACGGTATACCAGTATTGTAAACTCTTTTAAAAATTCCTGACTTTGTTTAATTATTTGACATTTTGTATCCTTTGATATAAATCCGCAATCTTCTTCTCTTCGCCAGTAACAAGAAATCCAAGAGAAAGGGCAATGATTGACGTGCAAACTGGCTAAATGATACCTTTATTAACGCTCACTACGTTTCGACCATAGATTCTGATCCTTATCAAGTGTATCTGTCAATATGTTAGAAAGGAATAATACAATCGTTATGGTGCAAAAATCATACAAATTTAATTCGTTACTTACAGAGTTATGAGTCTAACAGAGTCATTACAGTAACAAATATACAATAGACAATATACAAACAATTAATATATTCTTGACCGTGAGTTACTAAATAGTAAGAAGTGAATTTTAACTCGCCTCTTTACAGTCGAGCCTGGATCTTTTTGGCCAATCAATGATCTGCGCAATCGCAGTACACAATTAAATACAAGATGCGCGTCGACACTGTCGAATTTTAAACGCAAACATAATCACCAACTTAAAATCAATTCGATTTCAAAATGTTGGTGTTAATAAGACTCTCATCCCCTACATATAAATAATACATATAAATATACAATAGAAAAATAAGATGTTGAGACTGTGACTAGCCGTGAAAACGATGTCCGATGTTTACGACGGCGAAAATGTGACTGAGTAACATCGAATTCAGCTATACAGGTTCCGGAACAAATTATTTAAAATAAAAATAAATAAAAATAAAGAGAGGGAAAAACACAAAAACATACATGTACAGAAAGTACACTACATAACAAAAATATCAATAAATAAGTAAAACGAAGTTGTCATTGAAATTATAAAATGTTGATAAGGTCGTCATATACCGCTGATAAATTTTCCATCCTTCTGCAAATTTATAGCTGAATTATATTTTTTAATAAAAAGCATTTCTCTCGTTTTTTAGTGTGTTTCTCCTTGTACAAAACTCTTTGGGTTTTTCCAGTCAAATTCATGGACGTACGATACTCGGTGTTTACTGACCACTGAGTGGTTAGTTTCATGTTTTTTTAAATCGTTCAGATGTTCCTTTAACCGAGTTCCTAAATGTTTTTTAGTTTGCCCAATGTAACATGCGTTGCAGTTCGAGCAGTCTAGTCTATACACTAATTCAGTGCTTTGCTACATTAAGCGTGTCCTTTCCCTTTTTTATAATAAAATCTAATTTATTAGAGACAGTGAACAAAACGTTTAAATTAGTGTTCTTTATTATGCGTTCAATATTTTCTCCAAATGCCTTAGTGTAGAGGATAGGGATGCAGTTTCTCGCGTCGAAATTGTTTGCATGAATATTGTTACATCAATACTGTAGTTCTTTTAATCTTTTTTTAAATTTGATTGTTTGCAATGTGTATGGAGTAACAGTTATTACGAAGAATTTTTTTAACAATATTAATGTTACTTTCATGGAATTGTGCGTCAAATAGTAAGATAGTCCTATCAATCATAAATCTCTAGATTTATGATGGTGTTAAAAGGATGGTGTTTTTCTCGTATTTAAAAAGATGATTTGAGAAGAAGTTTATTGTTAATTTAAAAAATTGACATGAACAATATACATTTCCAGGCTTTGAGAACAAGAAGACACTAAAAAGTATATTTTTCTTTCTGTCCCTCATCCGGACAAGACTTCTAACGCAGAAACTATAGCAATTATCAGCCTATCTATAATGGCACATGGACTTCAGCCATCTTTAGTGTACAAACAAGTAATTTAAGTAATATCTAATTAGTATTTCTATTATTTATTCTATTATTCTAATATTTTAATATATCCAGGTAAGGATGCGATTTTCAAAAGAAATGATTCGTCGAAACAGTGTTGAACCGATGTCGATTTGATGGTTTCGATTGGACTTAATGTAAAATGATATGTAATGTGAATGAGCAAGCGACAAAGAACGGTGTTAAGAAAAATATTACCGCACTTATTGGAAAGAAGAGAACAAAAGTGCAAAAGTAAACCAAAAAGAAAAATAGAATGTTGCGAGTACTATATTTAAATGTTAAACATTACACTGTAGCAAATCGTTTTAACTTTTAATAATGTACAAAAAATTTTATCTAATTTAAAAAATAATAATTTGTCTTAAAAAAAAAAAACAACAACTAATTATAAAATATGCTATTTTCGATCCCTGCTAAGATTTTGATATGGCTTAATAACTCATGTATTACTTATGTATACTGTATTTTAAATCAATAATCAACTTAAAATATGTGGGTAAAATATATGGCCTGTATCTGTCTGGCCATTAAGAGACAAATTCCAATACACAATATCAGACTGCCAAGAAATATAGATTTTAACAGTTTGTTGCGTGATTACTCAATCACACAGTCAATTTGACTTTTTCTACATAAAAAGATTATTTGATCACATCCGACATCTCAGACTGTTGGATTTTCTATTTGACATCATATCATTTGACATTATTTAAAGTGACCTCAAGACAGACCTGCGTGGACCAACATATTCTCGCCATCCAACGAACAATAAGTCTTTATATTGATTTTTTTTATATTTTGACCACAACAGTTTAATTAATAAGGATCGGATTATGATTATTATATTTGTATTCCTGACTGTTGTATTCCTGCTGAGCCTAAGCGGATTGTTCGGTTCATTTACTGTAATTATGCGAATGGATAGCGACATTTTTATTCCCATGTAACGATATGAATGTTTAACCCTTAGCTGCCACACTGGGGTCAGGCTGACCCCAGCCGTATTCAAGTCCAATTTAAACTTCCGCTTTTTTCAAATATGGACTATGAGCGCCATCTGTCACTAGTTGAAGAGTGCCCCCGACCCCTCGAGATTAAATCAAGTATTAGAAAACGTTACTATAGCTCTGGCAGCTGTGCAAAGTTGAGTGGTGCCGTGAGCGACCCCAGTGTGGCAGCTACAATTATTAATCGAATTAAAAAAATTTTTTTTGGGTTTTGTGTTTTGTCATTGTTTATATTAAATATTGATCCTCAAAAAACAACTCATGAAAGAATCCAACTGCCAACAAGACAAAGATGTAGTGTATGCCCTCGAAAAGAAGATAAGAAAACAAACGTCGCATGCAGTAGCTGTCAAGCACCAATTTGCGAAGAGCATCGTCTTAATTTTTGTCACTCTTGCGTTGGAAATTGAATTTGGACTCGTATTACAATTTTTTTCTTTCACAATTTTTATATTTCAATGATTTTATACTATTATATTATGATTATATATGATATTATTATTGGTACTAGAATTTAATTATAAATTCGAATAAAATCTGTATTTTGTCAAAATAACCAACTTCAATCTTTTAAATAAATACCTTTTTTTTACCACCGACTAACAAACTATTTTTTTCTTTAAAGATACATGCTTCAAGAGTACTCAGCTCAATTTTCAGCTCTTAATATAAAAAAATGAAAAAAAAAAACATTTTTTTAGTAAAAATAGGCATTTTTACCATTTTTTAAAACAATTTTTGCACTAAACAATTTTTTATCAATGCTAAAAAATATTTTTCATAAAAATAACCATTCTATCATTTAAAATAAGTATTAACGAATATCAGAATATATTTTTTTTTGATAAAAATTAAATATCCGTTTTGTGATCAATTTTTTTAATGCTGGGGTACGGAGCGACCCCAGTGTGGCAGCTATGTTATTCGGCAGAAGTGTGGCAGCTAAGGGTTAATAATGTGTAGTTAAATTATCGGTATTTTTTTCGGCGTGCTGATGAAGACGCCGTGAAGTCGAAATGATTCACTATTGTTTCTTATCTGTAGTGAAGTCTTTTTATTTATATTTTTTACGTTATCTAATTATTAGCTCGTTTAGTGTATATTGGCCTTTTACCATATTTTGTTGTTAAAATATATGGATTTACTGCTCAAACGTGCTATGTTTTAAGACAAAGAATCAGTGCGTCTACAGAGTTGGGAAAAGTATACAATATTCACTGTACATGGTTACTCTTCGAAATGCTATGTACTCATTGACTCTCGCTCCGCTAAAGTATTGGGTTGTCCGGAAAATCCGTGCGGATTTCTCAATAGATAGATTCAAAGGCAAATTGGAGAGGGTTATGTCAATACGATGTGTCAGATGCTTACGTATTTTGATAAGTGACATTTCGACGCATATTTAGTGATATTATTTATCCCAATAAAATAAAGACATTTTTTTTACATCAGTTTGAAGATGGAAGGAAATAATGTGTTTTTTCGGTGCATTATGCTTTTTTACTTTCGTAAAGGCAAGAATGCGACACAAACTCGAAAAAAAATATGTGCCGTATACGGAGAGGATACTGTAAGTGAACGCATGTGCCAGAAGTGGTTTGCTAAATTTCGTTCAGGAGAAATGAATATTGAAGATGAGAGAGAGAAATTATGAAATAGAAAGAGGGAGAGGAATACGAGAGAGGAATTATGAAATTACCCGAAGGATGGAAAAGTATTGTGCAAAATAATGGTGCATACATTACAGATTAAAATTATTTTTAACTACAAAAATTTTTTATTCGAATTTTGCTAAAAAATCCGCACGGACTTTCCGGACAATCCAATATTTGTGAGACTCGGTCGCTTCTGTTGTTTCAGGTGAACATATCTTTTCACATATTTAGAATACGGAGCGTTTGTTGGCGAACGACAATTATATATTTTATTTCTTTTTATGTAACACGCACGCACGCACGCACACATACGCACACAACCTTTATTCTCTATCTACTTGACACTGTGATATTAATTTTGAATCTATTTTTTATGATTCGTTATTATTTTGCTGTTCTATCTCCACACTTTGCTACACCTTATGCGATTGGCCATGAATCGTCGTTTTTAGTCTTGTACATTTTATTCTTGTTAATTTATTTTTATATATGTATGTAGTAGTCTTTCCCTATATAGATTGTCGTGGTTGATCTGTAAAATCTGCGGAATAGTGTGATGTGATCTTTGATGATTTTTTCAATCGCGGCTTATTTGGAGTGATTTGTATCATGCATTTGCTGTTATTTGCTGTATCATGCATTTGTATTTGCAAAATGTGACTTTTAGTTGAGACACTTTTTAAGTTTCTGATGTAATTCTTTGTCTTTTTTGTTGGTTTAATGTTTCACGACTTGCAGCTGTGTTGTATCAGCCCGCCAAATAGATACAGATTAATCGCGATCATAATCGCTTTATGGTATGTAATTTATTATCTTGATACATACATTTATCTTATTTACTTCTCAAATATGTTCTCATTTTGTCGAAGCTATAGTTCGGGTATGCGTGGCACGCGGATTGCTGATAACGCTCGCGTTCAGACTGTTTGCGAGAATTACGGCACATGGCATATTTTATCCAGTCAAACTGGTCCTCCGCCATGTGTAAAAAAAGTAAAAGTCCATCAGGGTACCTTTT
Source organism: Crematogaster levior (assembly GCA_901521435.1). Classification (NCBI taxonomy): domain Eukaryota; kingdom Metazoa; phylum Arthropoda; class Insecta; order Hymenoptera; family Formicidae; genus Crematogaster; species Crematogaster levior. The sequence continues at coordinate 132,116 of CABEGB010001305.1, forward strand.
TGACTGCCTGTGGCTGACTCAGTGCGCCTGGAGGCTGTAGGCACCCACGCCGGGGTGAGTTAAGGTTGCGTGCGAGATCACTCGCTCAGGAGTGATCGGGCGCGACTAAAAGGAACCTCCCAAGCCAAGGTGTGAGATCAAGCTGAGGGCTGCGTAACACAAGGGATGTTGTATCTCGAACGGTTCCTCCCGGATGCCGGATACATCCTCCAGGAGTAAGCAGTCAAGCCCCGGGCATTCGCGGCTCTGCCCGGATGGTATCGCGTGACCGCGATACTTGTGAGACTAAAATGGACATGAAAAATTCAAATTTTAAAAAATTTAATAAAATCCTCCAGAGTGTGGCCACTCTGAATGACGAACGACCAAAGAAGAAAAGCTCAGATGGCTTGGGGACAGTGCCGGAAATGGCACAACTACAAACCGTGAAGAAAAAAAATAGAGAAATCGCGAGGCAACAAAAAGCTACAGTAGCAACTGGTGGAAGAGACGAAGAGGCTAACAAGTCCTAGAATTCTCTCTCAAAGATTGTTAATACATCCGGGATAAATTGTTCCAAAGCCGAACAAAATACACCCTAATCCTGCTGGTGTATCCAGTGTGAGCAACAGGCCAAACGTCATAGACCGGAGGACATTTTGCTCATATAACTTCTGGTGGTCATGACCTACTCTGACAGAAAACTAAAAGTAAAAAAAAGTCCTAAGGCTATCCTGAAATGATTAGATATCACCAAGGACACCAAAGGCCCAACTTTCAAGAATATCCTTGACAGAGATAAAGCAGTTATTTTGAACTGTTCTGATGAATAAACTGCTAGGTGGTTCAGAAGCCTAACAGCAGAAACAAATCTTTTAGAGGGAGTGAACTCCGTGCACTGGGTCTCGACGAGCTTTCAAAGCGACATCGAGTCGTAGTTCACGTGGAGGAATCTGTCTATCAAGGAGATTGGCTCCTTGACACACAGAACTTAAATCTTACCACTGGGAAATGGATGGTGGCCAAAGGCAGCGAAAGAGATGTCAAGAACACTCACTTCGCAGCCCTAGGTAAGAGGAGACCAGTTTAGAGATCTCAACTTTAAACTCTACTGCGAAATCAGGCGACAATAAGATTGCCTGATGGGGGATGCAGTGGGAACTCTAAGAAGGATGAGATGAAGGGTTTACACTAAAACGGTGAGCTCAGTCATATCCGTCACTCAAATTAACTTGCATCACAACAAAAAAAGTGTTTCAACGATTCTAATCAGAAGAATTGGCTGTGACAAGTATAATATTAACACAAGAGCTATTGAGCCTTAGCTTAATAACAATACCATAAGAGGGCACTAGTACAAAAATTTTCAAGGCCACTCAAGATATGTACCTGTATATTAACAAAAAAAACTTAATGCTTTTTTAATTCTGCAGCTCAGCAGCAAGCAAGACTTTATAGTCATCCGTGTGAGTCTAGAAACTGGCGGACGATAGTCATATGGATGCACGGATAGAATCAGTCTACATGCTTTATGATGTGAAGGATCAACTACTGAAAAAATTTAAGAGGTTGTTTAAGTATGCTGAAAACAGTGGGCTAGAACTGCTTTTGGGTTATGATGCTAACTGTCATCATGCAGGATGGGAAAGCTCGTACGTAAACCCGAGGGAAGAAAGCTTACATGAATTTGTCATGAGTACTTCATCATAGTCAATAGAAAAAATGAATCCACCTACATTCCAAGACAAGAGATAATACTCGGTTCGATGGATATTGCAGAACTGGAGAGTCTTGAATGAGTCCCCTGGATCTCCAGTCTGTGATGACCTGAAGAAAATTGGGGACGCAACCCTAGATTCACAAACTGGAAAGGCTATGAGGCTGATCTAGAGATTGTACTAAAAAGAATGCTTATCAGTGACAGGTAATTTAATTGACATAATTAAATATAATTGCTTTATTTTATAAAAACGACGTTTTAACCATTGGTTTTGGTCCTTTTCAAGTTTGTCAGAACATTATGATAGATAAAGAAAATGTATCTAATATCTCACAATAGAAACTTTCTGCAGTACATTACAGTTAGTCTAACATTTGCCATTTTTTATTTCTAACATGCTTTGCAATACTAATTATAATGTACTACAGCCCCAGGCCCTGGTGGAATTTATCCCGTCATGCTACAGAAGAAACAGAGTATTCTGTGAGAAACCTTCATTTGCACACAATACAATTGGACACGTTGTTATTATGCACCTTGCTATTAGACACATAAAGTTGCATACCGCTCGACTGGACACGTAGCAATTGCACACAGTACAATTAGACATCATTGCTTTTGGATACAACACATAGGTAATTATAGTTTAGGTTCATCTCAAAAATCGATGAAAATATGCTTATTCGACACGTTTTTGCTCAAAACAAAAGAATCTAGCAGAAAAAAGCATCGCTCTGCTCTGTGAAGCGAGATATTAATCGTTAAAGTTGGCGACTATTCAGGTTAGAAAATCTGTCATTTCGACGAAACACCACGTACACGCCTTCGACCCCCATCCGCACCCCTTCACACCGGGTGGAAGTCCTTCGCGTGGAAAGTCGCATGAACACTCCCCCTCGCCAGATGGAACTCGCTTCGCGTGGAAAGTCGAAAAATAAGCAGATAAACCCATTTTTCCGATCTTTGACGCTCTATAAATCGGAAACTATCCATTTTTTAACCTTGTGCCCATTGACACTTTTCATCAGGATGTACTTTTCATCAGAATTAACTACATTATATTACAATTTCAACCAATTTTACCGAAAGCCATTTCTCATAAGAATTCTACGAAGTTCGTTGCCAGTTACGTCGACAAAGAAATTCTCTAGTTTATTTATCCATTGGCATTTCTCAATAATATAGAATGTGTGGTTCATTGACAAATCGGAACACAAGCGCGTTTTTAGGACGGACTTATATGAACTGAGTCTGAACTACAAAGAGATCATTCTCATGGGTTGTATCTTTTAAGCTGAAGTGTTGGCCATTTTAAAATTTGCGCTAATCCCATTGACTCGCGATACTTTCGAGGGAAATTAAGGAAAACAGTGTACATCTGCTCAGATTGTAGAGCAACGCTTGCTAAATCCACGATCAGGAATCAAATCTAGTGTGGGATAATGGTGCGAGCGCTACAAAAATTAGGAGAAAAGAATTGATGTGGGTATCTGGTCACTAAGGGATTTCAGGAAATGAGGAAACTGACAGACTAAGATGGAGAGGAGACCTTTGAAGACCCATCTGAGTTGGTAATCGGAGTTCAGTTTACTGTGAGCATAAAAAGCCAATTAAGATACATACAAAGAGTAGGGCTTATACGATAAACCAAGACTTTCCTACTAAAACTTTACCCAGCAGAGGCAATGAGCTCTCAATGCTGGGCAGAAATAAAATCAGAATTGTTAGCTTTTTAACGGGATATACGACTCTGAATCACCTCTTTAATTTCAAGCTGGTGGAGCAATTCATACCGACTGTGCGGAATTGGAAAGGAAGACAGTATTCATGTGATGCCACACTGCCCTGTACTGATATGCATAAATTTATTATACATGTTTTTAGAATCTGAGAATATACCATTGATTAAGAATAACTTGCTTTAACACACTAACTGGTGTCAAATACTAAATTGGGACAGTTACTTTAAATTACCAAGAAACGATAGGGAGATATAAAGAAACAACTGTTCTAAGTGCCAGTAGGGTCTGTGTTAGATCTACCCGACTTTTATACCATCTATCATCTACCATCTATAGAGCTCTAGTTTATTTTTATTTTCTCTCACATTATGCTATTTATTGCATTTCATATTCATATTTCATGCCTCTGTACTTTATACATTTTCAAAGTCTTTCGCATTTTATTACATTTATTAAGTTTGCAATGCACTGCAAAGGTAGTTCTTTAAATAAGATATGTGTTTCTTTAAATTCAATTTTGCGCACGAATTATTTACGAGATATTACTTATACTCATAAATATATTGGGTTGGCAAAAAAGTAATTTCGGTTTTGTAGTGTGAAACAAAACTCTTTTTTTTTATAACTCTTTATTTTTTAGAAAGAATAAACTTTAATCAATTATATATTTTCCATTTTGACTGATGACCTTTCGCCATCTTTCTGGCAACTTCATGATTCCGTGCTCATAGAACTTCTGGTCCTTATCAGCAAAAAACTGAACAAAGTGCGATTTCAGATTATCATCATTAGTAAAAGTTTTACCATTCAAAGAGTTTTGCAAACTTCAAAATGAATGGTAATCAGCTTGCGCAGGTCACTGTATGGGGGATGCAACGTTACTTCCCAGCTCCAATAATTTCCCACGAGTTACCAAAGATGTGTGAGGCCTTGTCATGGTGGAACACAATTCCTTTGCAATATGCCAATTCTGGGCCGTTTTTCTTTGATTGCTTCATCCAGTTTCATCAGTTGCTGACAGTAAACATCTGAATTGATTGTCTGGTTCCTTGGAAGCAGCTCAAAATACACCACATCTTTGTATTTCCACCAAACTGACAGCATGATCTTTATTTAATGCAATTCAGCTTTCGATGTGGTTTGTGCTGCTCATCACGCTTGGACCATGATTCGTTTTCGAATGATGTTACTGTAGATGACCCATTTTTCATCACCAGTGATGATTCGTTTAAAAAAAGAGTCGACTTCATTGCGCTTGAGATAAATATTGCAAATATTGATTCGTTATGTTAAATGAATCTCTTTCAATTCATGCGGAACCCAAATATCGAGCTTCTTAACGAGTCCAAGACATTTTAAATGGTTTTCAATTGTTGTGTGCGATACATTTAACCTCTCTGCAATCTCACGAACAGTTATATGACGATCCTCTTCAATTATGGCTTTCATTTGGTCATCATCAACTTCAGTTGATCGACCAGAACGTTGGCCATCTTTAAGTGAAAAATCTCCAGAACGGAATTTTGTAAACCAATTCTAACACGTGCGCTCTGTTGTGTAATCAATACCATAAACTACACAATATATCTCTTTGTGACCCTCAGCAGCTTCCTTTCCTTTACGGAAATAAAAAAGTAAAATATGCCGAAAATGTTCGTTTTTGCACTCCATGTTAAAATTGACCCTAAACTAACAGCTACAAACAAAATTACGCACAACTTGCTTGTAACCTAATCTAAATGTGACTGATATCAAATGTCAAAAGGAAAAAATCATAACACTGACAGAAGTCCTTCAAAACTATCACAACGCTATCTATATGTGAACACCAAAAATACTTTCTTGCCAACCCAATATTTTTAGTTACAATAACATTTTAATTCCACTTTTTTTCATGATATTTATTTTTTTATCTTTTTTAATAAATACTTTTTATTCTTTTGCCCTTTTATACAAAATAATTTTGTATAAAAACTACAAAATGTGCTTGGATTTTTATATTTTCAATGTCTTTTTTAGGTGAATTTTTTTACTGGAGTAAGAGCACACTATACATGATGTGTCAATAAAAAAGTAACAAGGTTCAATTTTCTTTTCAAGATCTAGCAACTGCAAAAACTAATGTAATTTTTTCCTATGTTTCAGCGACATTTATTTTAAGTCTCAAACAAAATTTGGTCACATAACTATTGTGTCGTGCACAGCATTTTTAAAACCATCAATCTGCAAGAGAAAGAGGATATCACCAACACTTCATAATTTCTCCTCTTTTTTACCTTAATTAAATTTCAATACACACCGATTCTGATTATTTTCTAGCGCGTTCCTTTTTTTCTAGCGTGAACAATTGTCAACATGACGTGTCGTGATAAAGTTGTTCACGTTCGATGATTGCTCGTATATTTCGACGTTGAAGTATATCTGACTGTCCCTTCAATATCAGTTCTATTCTATTTAAGGTAACTTCTTTCAACGGGTACCTGCACACAGACCTTCTTAGAATAGTCAGCAGTCAGATGTCTTCCTTTTGAATTCTGCTTATTTCATTCTACTTAATCTCACTGCTTATTTCGTTCTACTTAATCTCACACTTGCTTAATTTAATGATACAATTAATTTAATAATGCATTCGCTTACTTGTTGTATAAAATAAATTTACAATAATGCTTTCATTTACTTGTTATATAATACATAAATTACTCAATAGATCATAACATTATGTTCAAGACTTCTCTTTTCCATTTTTGTAATAAACACGCACATTAACATCCATTTACATAAATGACTGTAAAACCACACATGCTTACGTCAATATGTTCAAAGTTGCACTGAGAATAGAGAATAAAATAAAGAAGTATTTTTTGACTGACAAGGAGATGCCACGAATTGTAAAATCTAAAATGGAACGAGCCATAGTTCATTCGAAAGGGGAGATCGAGGGTATATAGAATGTAAAAGGGTTTGGGTGCATGGGCCTTAGTTTCAGAGAAATTTACATGTGAAGTTAGGCATTCGACCAGCTGTGCGGTAAGTACTATGAATAGGTCTGACAAAGCATGAAGCGCCGTGGCCGCGCAGGCTAGTGCGCGCGCGTATATTTTTTCTCATCTATGGCGAGGACAGTTCGAGACCTCGCTGTGCCAACTTTTTTTTTATATGACTATCTTTACCAATATAATAAATTTTTATTATTCTTTACAGTAAAATATTAATTATGCAATTTTTATATATATATATAATATTTGTTTTATACTATGTAATAAAATATAACACCAATTTTTATATATTTATTTATTTATTTTATTTTATTTATTATAAAATTCACGCATTGCCGTACAATGTTGTGCATGAAAATTTACGTAAAAACATTGGAAATATCAGAAATGTAAGAATATAAAAATAAATCTGTTGGGAATATTCTGGAAATTTCGTGAGCGGGTATCTGTTCTCTTTGGCACATGCGCACGGATCACAACTTTAAAGAACCGTTAGGGTCACGTATAGCTTTTCTGGCCAGTATTGTCTCGAGTATCGATCAGTGTAGAAGTCTTCCAACCGTTCTCTTTGATTTATAACAATGGAAAAGGCACGTGTGGATCCATTCTTGATAGAGCGAATACAGATATTAGCAAAATCAGACATTTCAAAAGAAGATTTAACTGATAGCATCGCATTATTTAAAGGTAAATATTTTATATATTTCTATAAACATTATAGAAGAGACAACGTGAACATATTGAATTTTTCACAGACATGTTGTTACAATTTGACCTTATTAATGCCGATCCACCCAGAAAATTTACAAAATGTGCTAAAGAAGTTGCTGGAAAACTATTCGAAAATTTTATAAAAATGTTGGAGAAATGTATGTTTGTTGAAGAAACAGAATATTTCTTATCTGATGAAACACGAGATGTGGAGGAAGTAGAGATGGAGCAAGCCACGTCGTCATCGTGTGATAAAGAATACGTGCCATCTGAAAAACTTGATACTTATAATAGAGTGCCTTTTGAAGTTAAATTAAAAATCGTCATGACAGCGAATGAACATCCGAACTGGAGCTTCAAATATTTACAAAAGAGATTTAAACAACATTTACGCCATAACAGCGAAATTTCACGCTTTAAGAAGGAAATTTTAACAGGTGGCACATTTCAAGATAAAATGGACATCATAAAAAGAAATGTTTATGATCGATTTACCGAAGCACGAAATCAGAAGCAGTTAATAACAAGGCGACAATTACAACAGTGGGCCATGGCTGTTGCAGTTCAATTCCGAAATGAGGAAGACAAAAATGAGTGTGCTTTTCGTTTCGTAGCATCTTCAAGTTGGTTGTCTAATTTTATAAACAATTATAGAATTTCAAATCGTCGCGTTGTACGATATTTATCCAAAAAAGAAATTAAATCACCGGATGAAATTATGAATTCTGCGATACAATTTCAGACTTTAATACAATCAATTTCAACAGATTATAATACCGATTTTATTATCAATACAGATCAAACCGGTTGCGAATATCGCGTTAATGTTTCAAGAACATACACGCATACAGGTGAAAAAACAGTCGAACTTGCTTTAGGCAATTTGAATAAAATAACACATACTTATACTGCTCAATATTCGTTAACAAAATCAGGAAAATTATTAGATAAAGTATTTGTATGTTTACAAGAACCGGGAGACACATTTGGAATACGCGTTAAAAAAGAAATCGATGAACTCTTAAAATTATGTAAAAATGTAGTTGTTGTCTGCTCAAAGTCAGGTAAATTAACATCATATTTATATGAAGAATATTTAAAAACAGTATTAAAACCTTACGTAGACAACAATCAATTTTTGCTTATTGTTGATTCTTGGGGAGGTAAAAAAAACATTCATATGTACAATGGAATTTTTATAAATGATGAAAATAAGCCAACGTTTAATTTGCAAATTATACCTCCCAAATGCACTCCGATCTGCCAACCTTGCGACGTTTATTTTTACCGACAAGTAAAAATTATTATTAAACGTATTCAAAACTGCCCAGACATTCTTATTCATGGAGAAAAGATAGAATTAAATTCTCGATATGATGCTATAAGAATTCAATCATTAACTCATTACTTATTATGTGCTCCCAAATTTAAAAATATGATACAATATGCTTGGTTCGCATCAAAGTTAGCGAGTGAACGCGACATTTTTTATAATGTTAATCAACTATGTTTTCCTGTAAACATACATAATATTAAATGTTTATGTAAAACAAACTACTCATTTATAAAATGTTCATGGTGTGAGATTTGTTTGTGTTTTCAATGTTTTTACGTAAATTTTCATGCACAACATTGTACGGCAATGCGTGAATTTTATAATAAATAAAATAAAATAAATAAATAAATATATAAAAATTGGTGTTATATTTTATTACATAGTATAAAACAAATATTATATATATATATAAAAATTGCATAATTAATATTTTACTGTAAAGAATAATAAAAATTTATTATATTGGTAAAGATAGTCATATAAAAAAAAAGTTGGCACAGCGAGGTCTCGAACTGTCTCTCGCCATAGATGAGAAAAAATATACGCGCGCGCACTAGCCTGCGCGGCCACGGCGCTTCATGCTTTGTCAGACCTATTCATAGTACTTACCGCACAGCTGGTCGAATGCCTAACTTCACATGTAAATTTCTCTGAAACTAAGGCCCATGCACCCAAACCCTTTTACATTCTATATACCCTCGATCTCCCCTTTTGAATGAACTATGACTCATTCCATTTCGGATTTTACAATTCGTGGCATCTCCTTGTGAGTACAGTTTTTGCAATGTTGCTGCAGTATTGCAGATCTTGAGAAAAAAATTAAATCTAATTACCTTTTACTAACACATCACATATGGTGTATCCTTCTCTGATAAATGACATAGACAAATTATATCAGATAATACAAAATGTCCATCAAATAATTAGAACAAAATTAAAGATTTTTGAAAAAGTTCACAATTTTGGAGTATGCAAAAACATTAGAAGCGAGTGTCACCTGCTTTAACCAAAACGAAGAATTGTTTATATTATAACTCTGACAATATTAATTTTTTGAGCCATGTTTATTAAAAGGTTATTAGAACTTTTCCCTCCATTTTGTGAGTACTATCTATCCTTAAAATCCTTTGTAACACCTTGTACTATAGCATTTTGTATTATAAAAATATTCTATAATGATAAACTAATATTGCTAGATATAATTAAATATGTATAATTAATAATACAAAAAGATAAATATTTTTATGGTACCAAATTAATTATATCAAATATCAAACTCATTTATTATAAAAATAAACTAGCGACTATATCAATAATATTAACCCCCTTGAGTGCAGTCCCGAGAATACTCGGGGTTTCGAAATTGTCGTTTTTGCGCTGTCCCGAGTATACTCGGGGTAAGACTTTCATGGATAACTTTTGATAGGATCACTTTTATAACATGTTTGACCTCTCAAATTAAAGCTTATGGATTGGGGATGAAGGTAAATGCATTTATATTATTGAATTTATTATCCTTCTTGTGAAAAATTACTCAGAAAATCGTGAAAATTTTGCAATTCAGGAGAACTTTATAAACTTAAAGATTTAAATATAGCCTTTTATATACAATTTAAAATTAAATAAAATAATAACTTTTCGATTTTTAACGTCACTAAAATTTCGTTGATCTTATTTTCTTTGATCTTCTTATAAATGACTAAATAGGATTAGCCATTTTCAAAATTGTTAATATTTCATTCAAAATTAATTATTTAAGACTCATGACACAAAATAATTGGATTTTAAACTTAATAGTTAGATAACAGCCCGTAAAATCAACATTATAGGCGCAATTTTCGTAAAATGACGCCATATTGGGTCCGCCATTTTGAATTTTTTTAAAAAACCAAAAAATTCGGTTTTAGCACTCAATAAAAAATAAAAGTACACCTCCCCCCTAACGAAATAATGCGTCAAATTTTCGGTGCATTTTGGACCGGAAAAGTCAGGGGAATTGAATACGCAGGGGGGTTAACTATTGAATAATTATTAAGCCGGAAGTCCATAATAAAAAATTATGGTAAGACACATTACATAATTAAATTAGCAAAATATTCTATAAAAAATGAATACCTTGTGTAATTGCTGCTACACCTCTTTCGTGTACAGGAGAACCCGGAATACTCGCAGGGCTATGTGAAGGTGATGCTAATCTCTGTAACTGTTGATATTCTTGTTGAAGTGCTTGGATACCTGGCCCAGGAGCACCCGATCCTTCTGATGCTCGACGAACAGGTGAGTATCTTTCAGTAGCAACATGGCTGCTTGGTTCCTTATATGAATCCCTATTACTTACTAAAAATAATATAAATATTAGAAACTCTTCCCGGTATAATATAAGTGTGCGCACACACATATAAATAAAATGTTATCTAATTTGCATAAAAGAGCTTAATGATAATGCAATATTTATATATATATATATAAATATATATATATTTAAGTTATATAAAATATCTCCATCATGCTTAAAAGGAAAAATATTTTTATCTCCTAGAAATCAGAAAGACATTAATGTTACAAAAATTTCTTTTTGTGTTTATTTGATACATTCTTATTTATATCACATACTATACTTTATATTATACACATGCATATTATATTATATGCATGCATATATGCACATATGTTGCATGTGTACCTGGATAACACAATTTCAATGTTAATGTTGTATTGTATTCAATATATAAAAAGATTTGAGATTCATATTATGAATATACTACTGTGATCAAAAAGTAAGGTGAAATTGTCATTTAAAACTCCCGGGCATTAGGAAGGCAGGTAATTTTTTTTTTCCTAGGTTGGTCCATGATGGAAGGATTACATGGTGTGTGCAGAACTCGTAAACCACGCCCCTTTTCAGCCTTCGGTGCACGAAAAAACACAGGGCAGGCAACTGCGAAAAACGAAATGTTTAGCTTTTAAAGTTTGGCACAACTGGTGTGTAAGCGTCCTTTTCGCACTCCCTGTATTTTCTTCCATCTCACTTTGTGTTATATACAGGGTTGGGCAAAAGTCCGGAAACGGTCAAATATCTCGAAAAGGATCAACTATAGCGAAAAATTGTAAATAGCAAAGTTGTAGGGCTTAAAAAAATGTACCTAATGATGACTAAAAATTTTACTTTGAGTGGAGGACGAAGATCATATAAAAGTCAAATTGAATTTTTTAAATGGAACTGCCTACTTTTTATTGCATATTCTTATAGCTTATCTCGAGACCTTTCCAAAACACTATAATAAAGTATTTTTTTGTTAAGTATTTTCCGAGTTATAAAGCTTGAAATAATTTCATAATTTTACATAAACTGTAAAATATCTCGTAAAATATTTACTTTTCGATGACCTTACCTCAATACTTTTATGCACAGAATAATGAGAGGAACCAATTGGTGTCAAGAAAACACATAGTTGTTTTTAAGAAAAAATATGCAATTTGTAACTAACAATTACATATTTTTTCTTAAAAACAACTATGTGTTTTCTTTACACCAATTGATTTCTCTCATTATTCTGTGCATAAAAGTATTGAGGTAAGGTCATCGAAAAGTAAATATTTTACGGATATTTTACAGTTTATGTAAAATTAAGAAATTATTTCAAGCTTTATAACTTCGGAAAATACTTAACAAAAAAATACTTTATTATAGTGTTTTGGAAAGGTCTCGAGATAAGCTATAAGAATATGCAATAAAAAGTAGGCAGTTCTATTTAAAAAATTCAATTTGACTTTTATATGATCTTCGTCCTCCACTCAAAGTAAAATTTTTAGTCATCATTAGGTACATTTTTTTAAGCCCTACAACTTTGCTATTTACAATTTTTCGCTATAGTTGATCCTTTTCGAGATATTTGACCGTTTCCGGACTTTTGCCCAACCCTGTATATAGTTTATATACCTGATAGCTTACCCACAACCAAATCCTCCAACAATAGCAACCTTCTTGCCACTCGGTATATATATATAAATATAAGTAGCGGTATATTGCAGAATTGACTGACTAGACTGTTACAATATACGAATGTGTATTATGTGACATGTTATACAATATAATTTATATCGTACGTGATTATATATCTTACTTATTGTGTATATATATATATATTGTGTATATATATAATTATATAAATATATAATTATATTGTATAATATGTCACATAATACACATTCGTATATTGTAACAGTCTAGTCAGTCAATTCTGCAATATAACGCTACTTACATTCCTAGAATTCTAGGGATTTCCTTATGTTGGTAGACATGTATTTTTTCGTGTCGCGATTAGAAAAGAAGAGCAGATTTTAGAGAGAGAACGAGTCGTACTGCACACACCATGTAATCCTTCCATCATGGGTTGGTCGGACTGTCTATAATATTTGCCAAGCGTCCGTTTGTCAAAAGGTTTAATTACCTCCGAGTTACACGTGTTTTTGTAAACAATCAAAAGTGAATTTTTCGATTTTTACAATGGGTGATTTTGTTGAGCAAAGAACTTGCATCAAATTTTGTTTGAGGAACGAATATTCTTGTGCGGACACGTTGAAAATGTTGCGGAAGGCCTTTGGTGATCAAAATATGGCACAAAAAAACGTTTATAAGTGGTACAACGAGTTCAAAGCGGGCCGAGAACGCGTTGAAGACGAACCACGCTCTGGACGACCATCAACGTCTACCGACGAGGGCCACGTCCAAAAAATCAAAGATTTGGTGCTTGCAAATTCCTTCCGCCGGGCCAAACTGTGAACAAAGAATATTATTTGAACATTATGCGTCGTTTGCGTGAAGCTATTCGTCTGCAACGGCCGGAATTATGGGCGAACAACTCTTGGTTCCTTCATCACGATAATGCACCGACTCACACTGCATTGGTTCTTCGCGACTTTTTTGCCAAAAACTCGACTCATATCGTTCCGCAACCACCGTATTCGCCTGATTTGGCTCCGTGCGACTTCTGGCTATTCAGCAAACTCAAAAAGCCAATGCGGGGACGCCGTTTTGACACGATTGAGGAGATAGAAACCGAATCGAAGAAGGTCTTGAAGGCTATACCGAAAAAAGACTATTCCGACTGTTTCGAGGACTGGAAAAAGCGTTGGCATAAGTGCATTGTATCTGGGGGGGATTACTTTGAAGGGGATAATATTGATTTGGATGAATAAATAAAGAATTTACATTTTATAAACAAATTCACCTTACTTTTTGATCACAGTAGTATATATATATATATATATATATATATACAAAATTTTAACAAAAATTAGCTATCACTCTTATTTAATAAAAAAATACTAATCATTTTAAATAATATTAAAAAATATATTATTTAAAATAATATTGTTAACAAACTAACCTGTCATATACAATTACACAGTTACGGTTATGGTACTAAGTAACTTGTGTAAAATTTCTAAAGATTCGCATATCGTTTCTAAACCGTATCAAAAACATAATTCATAAAACATATTAAAACAGTATTTAAAATAGATAGTATAATCTTCTCTTTGCCAGTGATAATAAAATTAAGGTAAAATCAGTAACCGACTCTAAACCAGCATCAATGATATATATTTAAAGCTTTATTTGACGTTTCGACCTATTGTTAAGGTCCTTATCAAAAATCTACAATATGATAAGATTGAAAAAAGTGTGATAATACAATAAAAAGATATAAAATATAATCAATTTGGGACTCACATGGAAGATAGTACGAAGAATAATTGATGTTATAATAAATTACATAATTGGAAGATGTAAGCACGTCTGATGTCAGAGACATCGATACAAGAAATGATCGTTATATAAAATGTGAGTCTAGGCACAGGGAACAAAATTTATAATACATAAATACACAGTAAACATGAAAAAAGGTCGATGGAATAAAATGACAATAATAAATAGATTTTATAAAATTGTGAGAAAATAAAGTACAGAAGCAATGAGTCAAAAGAATAGATAAGTAAAAACAGAGGGTCAATGAACTAAAACATTATAAATAAGAATAATAAGTAAAAACAGAGGGTCAATAAACTAAAACATTATAAATATGAATAAATAAGTAAAAACATAGGGTCAATAAACTAAACAATTATAAATAACAAGGTATAAGTTATATCTGAGGATATTTATAAAATGCTCAATAGCTTTGAACATTTTATAATTGTTTAGTTTAGTTTTGTCAGCCGGTTAAGTAGACCCAAATAAAGGAGGAGGGTTTCCAGGCTAGGCCAGCAACCTGCCTGGAGTAAAAACATTCTACTACTCACAGAAAGAGAATGCCTCGGATACAGGACGGAATCACACGACGACGAACCACGCCACGAAAAGGAATAAACAATTTCGGAAATGCAACATTACTAGATTAGCTTGTTGGAACATAATCGCGAAACGGAAGAGACCAAGAAACCCTAGTCAAAATGAAGAAATAGATTTATGTAATATGAAATAGATTTATGCAAGATCTCAGAAAGAAAACAAAAAGGGAAAGGAACATCGAAATTCAAGGACTACATCCTAATCCACAGCAGGAAAGCGCGCATTCTGGAGTTATTCTTCTGTTCCATGAAAAATACACATGGAGCATTGAAGATATAGAATACACCAATGATAGAATACTTTGTAAGGCCTCCATAGAGCTCAATTAAACTAAATTATACCTGATAAGCACATACGCTCCAGACATATCCAAGCCTATTGAAGAGTCGGAAAATTTCTATCTAGAGCTGAACAAATCCATTAATAAAATAAGATAACAAACATAAAAATATAATATTCGGAGACCCCTCAACACCCGGATAGGCAATGAAATAATACCAGGCGTGAAGCAAAAATATAACGAATCCACTATCAATGGAAATGGAGAGTTCCTAATTGACTTCTGCACCAGGAATGAAATGCGAATAAATAACACATATTTCCCACATAAAGAGTAACAAATACACACATTCAGTAACACCAGAGGCCAAAAATCTATGATTGACTACACAATAACCAACAGAGCACTCACACTATCGCAGATACTCAATGTAAGAGTTTTAGCCTCGACTAACATAGGAACAGATCATAATCTCGTACTATGTAAAATACTGTTAGAGTACCCAAGTAAACTAAAGAAAGTGGCTACGTATATGGCAAAATATAACATAGAGTCCTTAGGAACAGACAGCATATGAGAATTGTACGAGAGAAGGCTAATAAATAAGATGAAGGAGGTTGACCTGACCGAATGTGATGTGGAGAATTATTGGAGAAAAATTAAAAAGTGCATACATGAAGTTGCTATAGAAGCAATAAGAAAAAGAAAAATTAACTCAAACGCAACAAACCATGGTTCCAAAAAGTTAAGGAACTCACAAAATTAAAAAAGAAAAGTTACATAATATATAAAAGCTCTCCAATACTGAAACAATACAACAGGTAAGAATCAAGAACCGAAAGAACCAAGGAGAGAAACAAGGTAAATTCGAAAATCAAAACAATAAAAAAGGAACACTGGATTCAGTTCACATGGAGCCAAACCACAACATATATGGAACGCAAAGAAAAGTTTGCTCAAGAAGAACAGGGAGAAACCTATAAATGAGTTCATACAAACAAAAGGGACAGCATTAGCAATATGAGAGAGATACTTCAGGGAGCTCTATGATGCAGAAGAAACAGATGAAATAGAAGGATATCAAACAGAAGACAATATCACCATTACAGAGACAGAAGTATTAAGAAATATTAAAAAGATTAAGGAACATGAAAAACAGGAAAACACCTGGGCCTTTCGTCGACCTGACAAAGACACTTAACAGAACCCGACTGGACGATATTAAAAAAACATTAATAAAGAGGAAAATATTGTGGACATAGTAAAAATTATACATACCCTTAACACCAATAACACAACAAAAATCAAAACTTCAGCACCACCGAAAGCATACCGACACTAGGAGGAATTAGACAAGAAGACAGCCTCAGTCTGCTGTTATTCAATCTCCTAATGGATATAATCATAGAAGAATTCCTCGCTAAACTTAGGGTATAGAATAAATGATAAAAGAATCAGCATAGTACGCAGATGATGCGGCAGTGATCGCAAAAATAGAAGACGATCTACAAAGACAGCTTTTCAAATTCCACAAAATCAGCCAACAGCTCAACATAAACATCTCTATCATAAAAACTAAAAGTATGACCATCGCTAAAGAACCAATAAGATGCAAACTCGTAGTAAAAGATAAATCCATAGAACAAACAAGTGACCCAATTCAGATGTCTAGGCATGGCATATGTCTAGGCATATGTCAAGTGGATATGACTCAACCAGTAAAGGACTTGAGAAGCCAAATTAATAAAGCAGTAATAACAGGATGCTTAAGAAAAACAATCTCCAATCAATACATGTGAACGAATAGCAAAATCAAAATCTATAAAACGTGCATCAAACCTATCATGACATATGGAATAGAAACAAGAGAGGATATCTCTAAAACTAAAAATATGCTGCGAGTGGCCGAAATGAAAACTCTAAGAACTATATTGGGCAAGACCAGGAGAGATAATTTGAGAAACACTGACATTAGAGAACAATGTGACGTTCAGGATATAGTGAGACGGAGGCGACAGAGAAGAAGACAATGGTATGATCACGTGAAAAGATGGCAGATAACAACCTTCCTCGTATTGTTTTAGAAGGGAAACCAGCAAGCATCCGACAAGGCAGACCGCCGAAAAGATGGAGAGATAGTTGGCAATCAATCTCACAAGAGGATCCACAAGGGCAACTTCGGAATTAACAGATCACATAACTAGATCTCAAAGAAGAAGCATTATTCTTACTAATGAAGGCCATCTTCTTTTATGACATAATGCACTGCTACTTTTTCTCTTGACTTAACCAATCAGGTACCGATAGGACCGGTTGGATACTCTCACGAGCATCCAACGTGATCGTTTCTACATGTACACTGTCCAATAATAGACAAAATAAGTCGTGCACATAGACTAAGTAACGACGCTTGCGCGAAGGGAAACGCAGAAAAAATCCAAGAGCACGAAATATAAAATCGCTATACAATACTCTACATCAGGGATGCGCAACTGGCGGCCCACGGGCCAGATCTGGCCTGCAAATCTTTCCAATCTGGCCCGTGACGTCTAAGCTTGATCCACAGAAAAATGAAAAATAATTCCACATGGTGATTCCTGGATAATTCAAAGAAGATAAAAAAAGATAAGTTCTTGTGAAAAAAAATTTAGCTGCTATGGCACACGGTATAACTTCAAATTTTGGCCCGTCGAAAAATTTAGTTGCACACCCCTGCTCTACATCATTAAGAAACGAATGACAAGGGTACAACAGTAGATCAACAACAAAATTGGTTCAAAATGTAATTAAATTCTAGTTCTGTTTTACAAGCTCTACATGTGGCCTAATCTAAATTCAACCAAAGTGTTAAATACTGTGATATACTCGATTTGAATTTGTATCTTTTCAATAATAATATTATTCTTCTTCCATTACCTTTCTTTAGCGTTTCGTTTTTACTTTTTTATTTGTTTTCTATTGCATTTATCAACATATTATCTTACAGTCTAATTCCACTATAACTCATTTACAAGAAACAATTTTATCCTCTATGTATAATATTAAGTATCCTAAAATTGTTTAAGTTAGAATTGCAATATCTTAAAATAATACCCAAAAAAAGAAGAATAATTTTCATTCCATTCAAAATGTAAGAATAAAATAATTCAAAATTTTATATTACATATATTTCAAGATCAAAATTATTAAAAAACAATCTTTTATAAATAATTATTTCTTTATTACATAGGAGTGATGGCTAATTTTTCTAAAAATCATTGTTTTAAAAGATACATTTTTTATAAAGAATATTTTACAATTTTTATAAACAATGTTTATTTTATAAACAACTTGGAAAAATTTTATCAAAGTAATATTGTAAATTATAATTATATCTAAAATTTTTGTAAGAACTTAATGCTATAAGAAATATACATATTTTTCTATTATTATGACTTTAATTAATACAAACAATTTATTTGTATAAATTAGAGAAATTCTTCCTGTAAATTTTTACCTTTAAATCATAGAATTTATAGATACCTCAATAATACTGAAGTTACAAATTTTTAATCATATCTTGCAACTATATAGAAAAAAATTCACAAATTACAGTAGTGGAAAAATCTCTATTACCAGTACTAGTATAATATAATGAAGATTTCCTGTGGTGTGGAAGTGATGATCCTCTAAGGTGAGTTGGTAACAATCGCGATGGTAGATAAGCTCTATTCATCCTAGCTTCTACCTCCATTACCAGTTCCGGGTTTATAACTACATGCATATTACCAACCAAGGACAGCACGGAAGTGCAGTGGACACAAAAAAACATGCAAATCAAAAATAAAACTCAATAAAATATAAATGATATGCACAAATGCTAAAAACAAGAATTAAGAAATAATAGGCACAATATAAAAATATAAAAGCTTATAAACTTAATCAAATTAATTATGTGCATGTGTGTACATATGTGTGCGTGCAATATATTAACTATATGTAGTGTGTATGTATTTGTAGAATATTAAGTTACTTTTTTTATGCAAAAACTGAAAACTCAATATAATTTTTATGAGTTCAGTGTTTTACATCATGTAAAATATCTCAAAATAAGAGTGAATTTTTAGCAATAAATTTTTTAATAATTTTGGATATTTAAATATTTTCTTCAAAAAAATATTATTTTCCATTACAGTATATTTTAGGTTATGTTAGTATATATTTTTATTTAAAAAATCATGTATATATATATATATATATATATATATATGTAAAATAATTTTTATTGTCAACTTTTTTTTTTTAAGTTCAGTTTGTGAGAAGACTGTTTTTACTGTTATCATTAGATACTGTTATCATTAGAATTCTAACTATAAATTTTGTATTTTTGTTGTAAAAAGAAACAGTTATACAATAATTTACTCAAAAAATTTATGACTTAATTCTCTTACTCTTATACTTAAATGTACAATGTATATGATGTTTTTAATGCAATTATTACCTTTATTATTAAAAAACCAATAATTTTACACAAATACAATAAAAACTAAACTTATTGAAATTATAATTTTTCTTAATGTGACACTATCACTATTAAAAACTCACATTAAGCACTATTATTAAGTGTCAATTTATCATCAATTTAGTTTACTTCGAATTGCTTCAAATTGCTACCTATTAATAAAAAATTAAGATTATACAAAAAGTATATAATTTAATATAAAAAATAAATCTATAATAAAATCTAAATTAATCCAAATTATATAAAAGTATACAAAAATACTTAATACTTAATTAAATAATTAATTGATTAATGTTACTGCAAATAGTAATGATTAAAAAAAATAACAATTATTTAATAATAATATTTTAAAAGCAGCAAACTTACACACAATTATTTCAATCTATGTAAAAATAATTAATGCAAATAAAATTTATAAAACTTAATACAAAAGTAAACATAGTAACAAATTTCTTTAATATAATTTATTCTTTTCTTCTTATATTCTTTTCTTCGATATATGTATAATAATTTTGATATCGTATGTGTATATGGATAAAAATATTGGATATACTCCAAAAAACCCACATGAGCTAGCGAGCTGATTTTTTTTTTTTTTTTTTTTTTACTAGGTGCGCAACTAAGTTTCCGGGTTTCACACATGGGTGGCGCTAATGCCACATGTAGTCGACATACATGTCTGAAGTTGTGTTTTTTTTATAGCTTGGACATCTGTCAACAATAACCAGTCGTAATACCAACACATATCGCAACGCAAAAATATTTTTTCTAACAATGAAGATGTCAAGTTTTGTGTCAAATAAACAGCATTTGCAGGAAGCTTTGCTTTTCTGCTTTAACTTGAAAAAAAAAATGCAGCTGAAGCACGTCGTTTGCTTGAAGAGGCCTACGGCAAACATGCACTATCGAAAACTACCTGTGAAGATTGGTTTAAACATTTCAAAAGTGGCGATTTCGACACTGAGGACAAGGAGCGCTCCGGAAAACCAAAAACAATTGAGGACGTCGATCTGCAAGTGTTATTGGATGAAGATGATACGCAAACACAAGATCAACTTGCAGAGGCATTAAACATGACTCACCAAGGTATTTCCAAACGTTTACATGCCATGGGAAAAATTCAAAAGGAAGAAAAATGGGTGACGCATGAGTTGACTGAGAGACAGGAAAATCGAAAAGCCACTTCCGAAATTTTTCTTTTGCGGCATGAAAGAAAGAGGTTCCTGCATCGAATTGTTACTGGCGATGAGAAGTGGATATATTTCGAGAATCCCAAACGCAAAAAATCGTGGCTTTCACCTGGCGAAGCATTAACATCGACGGCACGGCCAAATCGCTTTGGAAAGAAGACAATGCTCTGCGTTTGGTAGGACCAGAAAGGAATCGTGTACTATGCTGTTGAAACCGGGCGAAACTGTCAATGAACATCGCTACCGACAACTAATCAATTTGAACCATGCATTGCTCGAAAAACGACCAAAATGAGGCACGAGACACGAACGAGTGATATTGCAGCACGACAACGCTCCGTGCCATCGCACTTCCATCGTCCAGGACACCATCAAAACGCTGAAATGGGATCTGCTACTGCACCCGCCGTATTCGCCAGACCTGGCCCCTTCCGATTATCACTTGTTCCGGTCGATGGCGCATGGCTTGGCTGGGCTACACTTGGCCAATTTCGAAGAAGTGCAAAATTGGTTGGATGAATGGTTTCGGTCCAAAGACGCGTCGTTTTATCGTCGCGGTATTCATGTATTACCAGAGAGATAGCAAAAATGTGTAGCTAGCGAGGGACTATACTTTGAATAAGCCATTTTTTGTATTTCTCTTGAAATTTTCCATTTTTCATTGATCAAAAAAACCCGGAAACTTAGTTGCGCATCTAGTAACACACTATATTAAGTATAGGAATGCTAAATATAAAACATTGACCCTGGCAATTCAGCAGAAGCTAAGTTATAAACAAAAAAGTTTAAAAATTGAACGTAATTTTTTAACATCTCTACAAGGTTAAAAATAGCCTTTAAAGCTATAATACACGAATTTCTGTAAGATGTAACAGTACGATTCAACCAATCAGATTGCTTAATTCAACCGTGCATAACTATAACAGTAAGAATTAACAGTAAACAATGCGGTTAGTTGAATATTATTGTTACATCTTACGGAAAATTCGTGTGTTATAGTTTTTATGCCTACGGGCTGAAAACCGCTTACGCCTACGGGCTAAGAACTTCTTGTCTACGGGCTGATAACCGCGCCTGCCTTCGGCCTGATAACCGCTCAAGCCCTCGAGCAGATTCCCGCGGTCGCGCCGTGCCCACAGATATCTATACTATATGCTAGATCGCTAACTTGCGTCAAATACATGGCCACAGAAGGTATGTACTAAATTTTCGTGCATGCGCAACGTTGGTAAACAGCACTCCACGTTTTGATTGGTTAACGTTATGTACAATATATGTATATATATATATATACAGGGTGATTCAGAACGACTTAGTTGTCCGGGCACAGACGTATTCCTGAGTGAATTCTGAGACGATTTTTCCTTTGCCAAAATTTTATTTGAAGCTTAGATTTTGAGTTATTAATGAAAATAGTTAGCCAATAACACACGTCTTATTTTACACGTATTTTACACGTAATGCAAATCCACGATAATACACATGATTGAGGATACGATATTTTTTTTCTTTCACGTATGTCAACACTTTTCGTATCGAATTTATTCACGCTTTTAAGTGATTTATAAATCGAGTCAATACTATTAATCACTACCGAGTAATCTCACTTCGCGGCTTATTTTTATAATTAAGAAACAATAATACACATTGCACACAATCACAGTATAATCCACACAGCATGCATGTCAAAAGATGTACAGAGGACATTCAATAAGAATATCTTTCAGAGATACGATCTCTTTGGGATGTCCTACAAACGTTTCCTGGATATGCAAGCTGTGTAGGAATTAATCCGCGAAACTTTTGTCTTGTACGAAGTCTGTCACGTATCAGTACTCACACCTCACACTCGACT